>LBNU01037261.1:5105-27968 GCA_014162995.1 Artemisia annua | reverse complement strand
TTGTCAACAGCATGTGTGGAAGACTCCTTCTAATCCTTACCAAGGCCGTTCCTAATCGGAACTCCCTAGAGGCCTTACACAAGAATACATACGTAACCCAACGATTTAGGTGAGTCAGCTGGAGATCACCCCACGACTGTAGACCAGTTTGACACATCGACACACTAAAGCGTACATACAAGGATACCGAGTGACCTGCCGTCAGGGTTGTTTAATGTTTGAAACTGGCAGGATTTCTGTTCAACTCTTCGAGAAATACATAAGTAAATCCTCAATAAACGTTCCAAGGCAGTTGCTAGATTGTGAAGGACTCGATAATTTCAGCTTAGTTGTCAATGCATGGCAAGACATTAGTGTAGAAAGGTAATTTTGGTTCCTAAGAGATCTTTATTGTTATCGTCGTGGCTCTTTAATTCTAATTCCGAACCTGTAAGTACCGGATGTATTATTGCTAACTGTTTCAATGCAGGTACAACCACCATCCTGAACACCAGCTTCCACATGCTCATACTTACATCTCAACAACTATGAAAGCTCTCATGAAAGATCGAAGCAACACAAAAGTCAAAAATAGATTCCATGCCAAAAGAATCTACAAAGTAATTAAGACAAACGATCTAAAAGCAATGCACCGGCTAAAGAAGTATTCTATGTCAACACAAAGAATCTTCATGTATGAAAAGAGAGCTTCACACGAATGAAAGTTTCAAACGTCAAAGATGTATGAGCATGTCGGAAAGATGCAGATCCACTGGAGTCTAAGAGAGTGACGAATGGCAGATTACCACATCATGTGATCACTATCTCATCAGCAAAGATAAAGAACAAAGAGCGATGAATCATTTCCACTAATCATTTTTGAAGACGTCTAAAGCTATGAAAGTTAACAACTAAAGTCCAAAGACAAAGACGTCAAGCAACCTGAACATCACTCCTTCATAACCGATCCTTAGGGGGAGATTGTTAGGACCTAAGTTTATCAACATTTAATCAAGTCTCGGTTATTTCAGTATTTGTAATAGGTTGCTAGAATATTTAACTTATCATGTAAACGTGTAAAGTCCATTACACGTCCAATGGGCTTTAAGCCCACACGTTTAAGAAAGAAAGGAATAGGGAAGTGTTGCCCTAGCTCCTCTCCTATAAATAGGACAATCATGTAATCCTATTTCTTGTTGGTTATTTCATTCAATGTTGCAAAAATCGTGAATCGGTACTGAGGCGGTCCGGGGCCGATTAGCGATTTTTTACCGATTAATCGGCCGATTTTCTTGACTCGGCCGATTAATCGGCCGATTTCCGTGGAATTCTCTCAAAGGTCCTGGGCCGATTACCGATTAATCGCCGATTAATCGGCCGATTCGGCCGATTTTTGCAACACTTTCATTTACATAAGGAAACTCTTGCACTTTTATTCATCATATTTGATCTAATCAACCAAACTCTATTTCTCATCTTATTTCTATCAAATCAATACTCGTGTTTACAATATGGTGACCTAACATTTTTATATAAAAGAAAACTTTAAAATCACAATATTTTTGTATTTTTCTTTTGTTTTGTTATTTTTTTGTGATCGATTCGTCACCCGAAATCGTTTCCTTCAAATCTACTCACAACGAGGGAGTTGGTTGTAGAATTAAAGTAATCTGAAACCGAATAATTTCACAATCTCTTTTTGCGTTCGAAGTTATTTGGTTTACAACACTCTGTAGAGATAGAGTGAGGATGATTTATTATGTTTTTGGTATTTTGCAAACACTTTAGGAAAAGTGTTTAATATTTTTGATTTTTACTTTTTATAAAAGAAAATATATACAAGGAAGGTTTTTCAAAACAACGATTTTTTCAAAAACAAAAACCAAAATTCACTTCAACCTTCCCCGGCAGCGGTGCCAAAAATTGATTGATTTAAAACCAATTATATCATTTATAGTCCAAGGTAATGCTCAACAAATAAGCAAAACCCGGGTCGTGTCCGTGTGAAGGTGAATGGAATCGTGATATTCGATTCGTGAAATCGTGTCGTGAAAAAGTGAAAAGTGAAAGTTTCAAGTTTTACAACTAATTATATGAGAATCTAAACAAAATCAAGTAATTATGCACAATATACAAGCACGTAAAACAAAAACGTGAAAAACGTAAACTAATTAAAACGTCTATTAAAAAAAATAAAAAGTGAATTATAAGCTAGACTAAACCTACAGGCTCAAATGAAATTTTTTAAAACTTTAGAATGATAAAAGAAAATTTTAGGAAAAAGAAAAATATTATTTTGGCTTTTTACTTATTTAATATGAGTTAAAAAACTATTTTTGTATTTTTATTAAATAAAAGAAAAAAAATCAATCTAATTATAAAATAAAAAATTTATTCTACAAATTTATTTTCTAAAAATCTTAATAAACTGAAAAGGAAATTTAAAAATAAATTAGAAAATATTTTTGTCTTTTTGTGATTTATTTTGAAATTAAAAAAAATGATTTAATATTCTAAAATCTATTTAAAAATGAAAAGAAATAGTAAATTATTAAGAAAAATTATCAAATTTTTACAGAAAATCTAAAACAATATTAGGAATCTAGGGAAAATAGAAAAATAAGTTGAAAAGTGCTTTTTGGGCTGAAAAACAGCTTATTCAAGTGCTTATTAATAAGCACTTGAACCTAAACTGAATGAAAATGACTCAGAAGACTTAAAATACTAAAACAAACTCAGAAACATGCAAATCAGATCATATCTCATTCAGAATCAAGCAAAAGCAGTCAAAAGAGGGAAAAATAAGCTCTAATAAGCATGTAATAAGCACAAATGATTTCCAGAAAGCACAGTACTGAGTAACAAGCATAAACATACTCAAATAAACTCAAAACAATCAAAAGAACTGAGGTATCAAGCTAAAATGAACTACTAGCAGTTAACTAGAAAATCAGTCAAATACTACAAAAAGGCCTAAGTGCAGACAAGAAATAAGCAGTGAAATAAGCTGGAAACTAAAATCTAAAAGCAGAAAATTGAAGTTTACCAAGCATAGAACACAAAAGCATAAAAAGCCCTATCATAAAACCTCAATTACTAGTCTAATTAGTCCCAAGAACACATGCAAATACTTTGACTTTTATTCTGAACCTAACTTTGACAAATCTGAATTTCACTAGATTAAATCTTTTACTAAATGTATTATGAAGCTGATTAAACTATTGATACACTTGAGCAAACACAAATAATAGCAAATGGCTCAATTACAGATTCATATAGTCAACTTACACCAGCAGAAATTAAGTTGTTAAGCTATTTTGACTTTTTGTTAACACTCTACCCATATTATGCAATATTTGACTATTACTAACCAATTATGACCTAAGTGTGCAGATTTAATAGTGAAACAACAACAATTACACACAAGTAATAGCTGATCCAAACACCCTGAATTCTAGCATATTACACTATCGAATGCTAACTGGATCCACAAACCACCAAAACAGTGATCACTACAGATTCTATAACTATTAAAGAAACTAAAACATCACTAAACAAAGCAGATAAACTCAATTACTCAGAACCTCATATTCACCAATATCAAAACAGTAACAATGCTATCACAGATTCAACTAAGCAAGTACACAGATGATCAATTAGGCTCAAACACAAACAAACAAGATAAAACATGATCAAGTAACATCAAATGCAACAGTAAATCATCATTAAACACAAATCTAAACTATAATGCAGTAAAATCAGAATCTAAGCTATAAAAGGGACTGTTAAGTAAAATGAAATCTTACACTTGAGTTCTCAGCTTTCTGAGAACCTCCACAAGCTATCCTATCTTTTAGATAGGCTACCACCACTTCTGAAACACTATCAACTACCATGAATCCACCACAGTACCATTTCTTGTTCCATTGACTTTCATTGACTTCTATTGAGATCTAGTTTGAGCTGAATTAGAATGACCTAAACTAACAAAAAGCTATTGAGAAGCTTGTGTAAGCTTTTGAGAACAGTAAAAAATGCTTGAAAACAATTTTATAACAATTATTTGCTTGAAAAGTTAACTGACAGAAATTGTAAACTGAAAACTCGAATCTAATTAGAACTAAAAATGAGTATAATTTGAAAGTTGAATTACAACTAAATATGCAGAATTACACTAAAAAGTTACTTAACTACACCTACTCCTACCCTCAGATATAACAGCCTTGAAATGTAGTGAGGAGGTGAGTATATATAGCCTTNTATAACAATTATTTGCTTGAAAAGTTAACTGACAGAAATTGTAAACTGAAAACTCGAATCTAATTAGAACTAAAAATGAGTATAATTTGAAAGTTGAATTACAACTAAATATGCAGAATTACACTAAAAAGTTACTTAACTACACCTACTCCTACCCTCAGATATAACAGCCTTGAAATGTAGTGAGGAGGTGAGTATATATAGCCTTCAGTGAGGATAAGGGGTGCTCAGATTTCAGAAGGATCCAGAACTTCAATCATAGCCATTCGATCCATCAATCATGTCATCAATCACTAATAACCCTTGGATTGGATTTAGTGATGTGTTATGCCCAATCAGAATGCTTCATTATGCCATGCTGGCCATCCTCGAGTATACACACTCTCTGTCCTTGTCAGAAGAATCCAATGATAAGGGAATCATGCGTTCCCACCAATTATATCCTGCCAAGTGTCCATGTGATCCAACTCTGCTTGAATATTCTCTTTGACATGCTCCAAACACGTGGGAATTGCTTCTAGAAGATGTAATTGTGGTAAATTGATGGTTAATTTGAATATCCTGGGTTAATTGAAGATGGGTAAATTCTAGGGTTCTTGGGAGATTGGGAATTTCTGGGTAGAGGGTAAAAAGAGGGGGCGGGAGTTTGTTTTGGTAATTTTTTTATTACATTTAACTTTGTGGGAGTGGGTCGGGTTGTAAGTAAAAGGGAATGGGCTTAGTGGGTTTTAAAGGGATAATGGGTTTAATATAAAAGGAATTGGACTAGACTTATTTTTGGCTTAGGATTAGATAAAATGTATGAGGACCAATTGTGTAATTCTCCGAAAATCACAAGGGCTGAATCTGCAAATTCCCACAAAATGTAACCAAGGACTAATTTTGACATTCTCTGATTCTTCAAGGTCTGGTTTTGACAAGTGAGCATAAATATGTTCCAAGCTTGAAAAATTCATTCCCCGTCATCGGCTCTTTATACTCTTTCCAAATCTCGTGCTCGTGTTGTCATTTTTAGCTCGGTTTTGTCCCTTATTTCAATATTCGTACCTCCACATGTAAGAACACAAAAACAACATATATTTTGGCATTATGTTCGGTTTATGGTCTATTTGGGTCCGGTTTTGGTCAAATAAAGGTATGTGTTTTAGCACATACCAGTGGGGTTTGTTATGGAAGGGAAAAATTGACTCATGAAAAGTAACACTTCTGCTTGTGAAAAATTTGTGTGTTTCTAGGTTGTAAAGTATATAGCCTTTCTGAGTTGATGGGTAACCAATGAGTACAGATGGAATGGACCTTGCTACAAATTTATCATTAAGGTGTTGATGTGCATAGGTCTGGCAACCTATGACTCTGAGATGGTCAAGCTGAGGTGGGGTGCCATATAAATATAGTCAAGCTGAGGTGGGGTTCCATATAAATATTCATAGGGACTTTTATTGTTTAAAGGTTTGGATGGGAGTCTATTTATGAGATATGTTGCCGTTATAAAACATTGACCCCAAAAATGGATAGGAAAGTTTGCTTGAAATCTTAGTGACCTTGCAATTTCCAGAAGTTGTTTATGTTTTCTTTCCACTCTTGCATTTTGTTGTGGTGAGTATGGACATGAGGTTTGATAGGTAATGCCATGTTGTTGAGTGAAATTCAGAAATAATGAGTTAAGAAATTCTGTCCCATTGTCACTCCTTATTTAATGGTTTTATTGAACTGATTTTGTACATAGGAGTGAAACATTTTGATTTGAGAAACTGTGTGAGCAAGTATGTCCATGTTCCTCTGGAAAAATCATCTACAATTGTTAGAAAGTAGGTGCATTTGTTCATTGTTGGGTGTTTGTATGGCCCCTAGAGGTCAATGTGAATGAGATCAAATGGTTGAAAAGCATGAAAAGAACTTAAATGGAATGGTAAAGCATGTTGCTTAGCTAAAGGACAAATGTTACAGGACATGACAGATTGATTACAAGAAGCTGAAATACACTTTATTAGTTTGAGAGTATGTAAAGCTAGATGTCCTAGTCTTGAATGCCAGAGGTTGGTTTTGTCTGAGGTGGTATTGAGGATGGTTGCAGCAGTTGATGCAATGAAGGTGTGCATGTATCTGGATAGATGATGTAGAGGCCCTCACAGAGGCTGCCATGAGCAATCCTCTTGTTGAGAACCTAAAAGTAACAGGATAAGGATGTAAAGATAGCAGTTATGGACATTTGTTGTGCGAGTGTGCTTACTGAAAGGAGGTTGTATGAAAATGATGGGACATAGAAAACATTGGTGAGGGTAATGTCTTGGTTAATTCTCACTGATCCACAAAGAGTGACATCTATGTGTCGGCTATTTGGTAATGTGATTGAGATAGGTGAATTGCAGGGTCTGAGATTGTGCATAGTGGTTAGTGTGATGCAAATATGGTCAGTTGCCCCACTATCTACAACCCAAGCAGCCTTAAATCTAAACATAATAGATGCAATAAACTTATGTCTTTTAATAGAAATGGAAGTGATTATACCAGTTGGAGGATTCTGCTGAGCTTATTGCATCATTTGCATGACTTGGTTAAGCTGATTTTGGAGTTGATCCATTCTCACAAAGACTGCCTCATGTGCTCCATCTACTACATTGCTTGTGCCAACATTGTCTTGATTCATAGCTGATGAGCTTGGATCTTGAGTCACAACTGAATTAACTGATTTTCCCTTATTCTCAACCACATTCCTCATGTTTGGTGGTTTGTACTTTCCATGTAATGGATGGCCAATTGGATACCCTTTTAACTTGTAACATTCTTCCCTATAATGCCATTCTTTTCCACAATGTGCACAGATGATTCCAGTCCTAAAAGTGCTCCTCCTCTAAGTTTGTGGCCTTGAGTTGTTAGTGTTCCTGAGATTGTTGTTGTTGTTTCTAGATGATGAGTTTGGTGAATAGGAAGAGTAGCCATTGTTGTTGTTTCTTTAGGTAGAAAATGTAGCAGAAAAGTGGTTGTTTTGGGTAGCATGCCTTCTCTTTGTTTCTACTCTTGTCTTATCATGCTATATGCTTTTGCAACACTTGGCAATGGTTGCATAAGCAGAATTTGCCCTCTGATATTAGCATAACTCACATCTAATCCCACAAGAAAATGAAACAACCTCTTTCCTTGATCCCTATCACCATTCACTCTCCCATTTTCACAATCACAAGGACACATGCAGATATAGGATGCCTCAAGAGCATCATGCTCATCCCATAACCCCTTCAATTTTTGATAATACACTTCAATGTTATAGTTTTGTTGCTTCAATTGAACAATATCATTGATTAATATATAGATCCTGTGCCCATCTAATTGTGAATAGTGTTCTTGAAGCTCTTACCACAAATCACTAGCATTGTTAATGAAATTCAAACTATTACTTATCTGATCACTGATGGTGTTCAAGATCCATGAGATAACCATATCATTTGTTCTCTCCCATAAGGCTCCCAGTGGTGATGTAGTAGTAGGTTCTTGATACTCTCCAGTCACCATTTTCAGTTTATTCTTGGCATTCAAAGCTATCATCATTGATCTTTTCCAGGTACTGTAGTTATCTGAACCAGTTAACTTCTTAGAGATGAGGATCAAACCAGGATGATCATTAGGATGGAGGTAAAGTGGATGATTTGGTGAGTTTGGATAATATGGTGATGTGATGTTGTTTTCTTGATGATTCTGATTTTTTGTCATGATTGAATGTGGTTTGATGAAGATTTATAGTGAAAAATAGTGGTCTGTGGTGGTTCTTGATGGTGAAACAGAGTATGAAACAGAGTATGGTGGTTTTCCGGTGAGAAAAGTGGTGGTTTTGATCAAATTTTGAGAATTGGAGAGAAATATGAGTGGTATTGTGATGATTGATGATGTATTGATGATAGTGATGATGGTTGTTGTTGTTGAAAGTGATGAATGTGAACGGAAAATTTTGGCGGGAAAGTTAGGTACGGTGGATAGTTTGTTATCTTCACCGGAAAAAGTTGTTAGGGGTGGAGAATTCAGTTAGCAACCACAGTTTGTTGTGGTGGTGGCTATGATACCATAATGAGATTTAGAAATGTAGAGAGTATTTATGAAATTCTGAATTTTATTAATGAGGAAAAGTTACAAAGTGAGCTGATTGCATCAGCTATTATACATGAAGAGTTAACTAGTATTTACAAGTCTATCTGCCTTATGTACAAGTCACATGGTGCCACATTGTTTCAGTATACTAAGTCTACATAATTGTTGCTTTGGTCTTGACAGTCTTGAGTTTGAGCTTGTAAAGCTATTAACTTTGACTTTAGAGCTTGAGCTTGATGATGAGACTTTAATATCTCCCTCTTATGAGTCGTCAACTTCATTGACCAAGGTGTAACTAAACAAGCTAATTAACGCTGAACTATTAAGCGTACAACATGACAAAGTCACTTTTAAAAATCATTATGAGAACTTGAAAGATAGCAAGTAAGCTGAACATTGTTGTAGTTGAGAAAGTTAATGAGATGGTGTTTCTTTGACTTTGGAAGGTTGAGCTGGCTAATCCTGCAATTTTGTTGGAAGTTTGGTGGTTCTGATGGATGTTCTAAAATGTTTGGGTAATGGTGGTGGTGTAGGTTCAGATGGTGTAGGAGACGGAATAGGTGATGGTATAGTTGTAGAGGGTTCAAATGTTGGTGAATTTGATGAAGGTGTAGATGTTGGTGAGTTAGTTGTTGAGGGTTCATGTGTTGCTGAGCTTGGTGGATTAGTGAGAATTGGTTGAGTTGCAGTGATTGGTGTTGATGAAGAAGAGTTGTCAGTTGAAGTAGGTGTGGAGTTGGGTGTAGTAGGTGTGTGGAATTGTGGAGGTGGATGAAAATTAGGATATGGTTGTGTGTGATTGGGTGTTTATTTGTCATCAGTGTGGTGTAGTAAAGTGCTAGTTGGTGAGGTTGAGTGGGGTTTGTTATGGAAGGGAAAAATTGACTCATGAAAAGTAACACTTCTGCTTGTGAAAAATTTGTGTGTTTCTAGGTTGTAAAGTATATAGCCTTTCTGAGTTGATGGGTAACAAATGAGTACAGATGGAATGGACCTTGCTGCAAATTTATCATTGAGGTGTTGATGTGCATAGGTCTGGCAACCTATGACTCTGAGATGGTCAAAGCTGAGGTGGGGTGCCATATAAATATTCATAGGGACTTTTATTGTTTAAAGGTTTGGATGGGAGTCTATTTATGAGATATGTTGCTGTTAGAATACATTGACCCCAAAAATGGATAAGAAAGTTTGCTTGAAATCTTAGTGACCTTGCAATTTCCAGAAGTTGTTTATGTTTTCTTTCCACTCTTGCATTTTGTTGTGGTGTGTATGGACATGAGGTTTGATGGTTATGCCATTTTGTTGAGTGAAATTCAGAAATAATGAGTTAAGAAATTCTGGCCCATTGTCACTCCTTATTTAATGGTTTTATTGAACTGATTTTGTACATAGGAGTGAAACATTTTGATTTGAGAAACTTTGTGATGTTTACTTGGTAGCAAGTATGTCCACGTTCCTCTGGAAAAATCATCTATAATTGTTAGAAAGTAGGTGCATTTGTTCATTGTTGGGTGTTTGTATGGCCCCTAGAGGTCAATGTGAATGAGATCAAATGGTTGTAAAGCATGAGAAGAGCTTAAATGGAATGGTAAAGCATGTTGCTTAGCTAAAGGACAAATGTTACAGGACATGACAGATTGATTACAAGAAGCTGAAATACACTTTATTAGTTTGAGAGTATGTAAAGCTAGATGTCCTAGTCTTGAATGCCAGAGGTTGGTTTTGTCTGAGGTGGTATTGAGGATGGTTGTAGCAGTTGATGCAATGAAGGTGTGCATGTATCTGGATAGATGATGTAGAGGCCCTCACAGAGGCTGCCATGAGCAATCCTCTTGCTGAGAACCTAAAAGTAACAGGATAAGGATGTAAAGATAGCAGTTATGGACATTTGTTGTGCGAGTGTGCTTACTGAAAGGAGGTTGTATGAAATTGACGGGACATAGAAAACATTGGTGAGGCTGATGTCTTGGTTAATTCTCACTGATCCATAAAGAGTGACATCTACATGTCGGCCATTTGGTAATGTGATTGAGATAGGTGGATTGTAGGGTCTGAGATTGTGCATAGTGGTTAGTGTGATGCAAATATGGTCAGTTGCCCCACTATCTACAACCCAAGCAGCCTTAAATCTAAGCATAATAGATGCAATAAACTTATGTCTTTTAATAGAAATGGAAGTGATTATACCAGTTGGAGGATTCTGCTGAGCTTGTTGCATCATTTGCATGACTTGGTTAAGCTGATTTTGGAGTTGATCCATTCTCACAAAGACTGCCTCATGTGCACAGATGATTCCAGTCCTAAAATTTTTCCTCCTCTCAGTTTGTGGCCTTGAGTTGTTAGTGTTCCTGAGATTGTTGTTGTTGTTTCTAGATGATGAGTTTGGTGAATAAGAGGAGTAGCCATTGTTGTTGTTTCTGTAGGTAGAAAATGCAGCAGAAAAGTGGTTGTTTTGGGTAGAATGCCTTCACTTTGTTTCTCCTCTTGTCTTATCATGCTATATGCTTTTGCAACACTTGGCAATGGTTGCATAAGCAGAATTTGCCCTCTCATATTAGCATAACTCTTATCTAATCCCATAAGAAAATGAAACAACCTCTTTCTTTTATCCCTATCACCATTCACTCTCCCATTTTCACAATCACATGGACACATGCAGATATAGGGTGCCTCAAGAGCATCATGCTCATCCCATAACCCCTTCAATTTGTGATAATACACTTCAATGTTATAGTTTTGTTGCTTCAATTGAACAATATCATTGATTAATTGATAGATCTTGTGCCCATCTAATTGTGAATGGTGTTCTTGAAGCTCTGGCTACAAATCACTAGCATTGTTAATGAAATTCAAACTGTTACTTATCTGATCACTGATGGTGTTCAAGATCCTGAGATAACCATATCATTTGTTCTCTCCCATAAGGCTCTCAGTGGTGATGTAGTAGTAGGTTCTTGATGCTCTCCAGTCACCATTTTCAGTTTATTCTTGGCATTCAAAGCTATCATCATTGATCTTTTCCAGGTACTGTAGTTATCTGAACCAGTTAACTTCTTAGAGATGAGGATCAAACCAGGATGATCATTAGGATGGAGGTAAAGTGGTTGATTTGGTGAGTTTGGATCATCTGGTGATGTGATGTTGTTTTCTTGATGATTCTGATTTGTTGTCATGATTGAATGTGGTTTGATGAAGATTTATAGTGAAAAATAGTGATCTGTGGTGGTTCTTGATGGTGAAACAGAGTATGAAACAGAGTATGGTGGTTTTCCGGTGAGAAAAGTGGTGGTTTAGATTAAATTTTGAGAATTGGAGAGAAATATGAGTGGTATTGTGATGATTGATGATGTATTGATGATAGTGATGACGGTTGTTGTGGTTGAAAGTGATGAATGTGAACGGAAAATTTTGGCGGGAAAGTTAGGTACGGTGGATAGTTTGTTATCTTCACCGGAAAAAGTTGTTAGGGATGGTGAATTCAGTTAGCCACCACAGTTTGTTGTGGTGGTGGCTCTGATACCATAATGAGATTTAGAAATGTAGAGAGAATTTATGAAATTGTGAATTTTGTTAATGAGGAAAAGTTACAAAGTGAGCTGATTGCATCAGCTTTTATACATGAAGAGTTAACTAGTATGCAATATTGTTTCAGTATACTAAGTCTACATAATTGTTGCTTTGGTCTTGACTGTCTTGAGTTTGAGCTTGTAAAGCTATTAACTTTGACTTTAGAGCTTGAGCTTGATGATGAGACTTTACTATCTCCCTTTTATGAGTCGTCAACTTTATTGACCAAGGTGTAACTAAACAAGCTAATTAACGCTGAAATATTAAGCGTACAACATGATTCACTTTTAAAAATCATTATGAGAACCTGAAAGTTGCGCAGCCTAGATAGTTATATTTACTAACCTCCATGATTGTTGTAATTCCAATCAAATCAATCACCTGTTGGAAAACATATTGAGGGACCTCATATCATATTATACGTTAACAAATAATATGAGCTATATAAATCTCTAGGTAACCAATTATAAACCATAAGCTGACCGGTTTAAATGCACTAAGATCTCAATAGTGAGTTGTAGTTACAGTGATACTCTGAGAACAAAAGAATGTAAATACTTGGACCAAGCTTGGACCAAGCTTTTAGGGAAATCAATTCACACGTTTCCTCATATGACGAATCAAAACAGTAATTAAGATCACCTAACCAGAAAATTCGCTTGAAACATACGAAACCAGTTTTTAAAACTACCTGTAGCATACAAGCGAAGTGTGTCTGATATATGGACATACTCACTGATACGGACCCCTGCAAGAAAATATAAAACAATTCATATGGTACAAAAACCGAAGTGCTAAAAATGTAGAAACTAACCTTGTTACCGAGATAGCCCATTGCGCCAACACCAACACCAACAGTTGACATGCACTTTCTGTATATGCTTCCTCAAGCTTCTACGAACCCATATAGTAATAAATACGCCAATCATTTGCTTGCTAATTATTCTAACATATTGGGATTTTCATTTTCTGTACATAATATAATCGAGATCTACTTTTTCAAGCCAGTTGACCTTCGGTTTGACCGTGTTGTCAACATTCAAATACGACTGTAAAGGAAGAAAATTTTCAAAAGATTTGGAATTTTTAAATGAATTAACGGATTCTTTTACTTTTATTTTGGATTTTTTTGTTATGGAATCATTGAATGTCCAGAACTGCTGCTCACTGTCAATGTCACTATCTAGCACTAATTCATCTTCAATATTTGGAGTGTCATTAGATGGTTTAAAACTTTAAACCTCGACGGAGATGGAGGTCACTAAAGCATTTGATTTTGGTGTTTACGGGTTGAAGTTTATTAAGGTTATTACGAATGATGTTTTTCCATATTGGAGTTGGACGGGTATCTTCGGAACAAAAGATATTGCCAGTGTTTAAAGTTATGATCTCCTGAAAACTGCAACAAAAGCGTCAGAGACGTCATTTGGTTATTTCCGATACACAATAGGAAGAGTATCTTCCCAAGCAATACGTACCAAATAACATATATATATGCAGGGTAGTCGGTATCAGGCCGCTCGCTAATATCCACGCAGTAATCACTAATGTTATGATCATATAATTCTAAATAATGTGTGCTTTGTGAATACTATGAACCTAAGTACACAACAATCAAACAATATACAAAATTCAAACAGAGAATAGATTAACCATATAATAAATTCGAGTTTGTGATTTCAAACATTCATACGGAGATATTAAGATGAAATATATATATTAGTGTAAAGATTCTTCACAGGAGTACATACCAAGATTATCAAAGATTTTTCACTCACACATTTTATTAAACACTTGGTGTGCACCTCAATTCAACTAGAAATATGATAGTACACACGAATAACATGACGTAAAGATCAAAACTGTCATCGATAGACCTCTAGCCTAGAGGTAATTCGTAAAGAACAAACTGTCTTGTGAAGTTATGATATGTTCATCAAGAGTTGTATTCCCATTTGAGAAGAAAGAAAGAGTAAATAAGGATGACATGGAGATGGATGAGGTGGTGATGGACGGAGATGAGATGGAGATGATGAACAATTGATGATGATGATGATTGTGAAGTAACTGATTGTTAAAGGGAACCGGTTGGGAGAAAAACACACACACTAAGTGTGTGAAACTAAATGAGGCAATTGAAAAAAAAATTATATAGTTGGAAGAAAATAGGTTTAACCAATTAAATTTTATTTTAGATTAAATCCTCACTATTAGATCAAACTAAATGAATAGTGGAGATGTGTAGATGTACCATAAGTTGTTGAATTATAAGCTTGTGCTAAATATTGTTCTTACAAACATATTTTTATAAATGTTGGTCTAATTGAAATTTTGTTTAAATGAGCTTATCAATCAAGCAAGACTTCAAGAGTGCCAATTGAAATGTCAAGGTGTATTTAGCTTACCGTGTAAGAAATTATCAACTCCGTCATTTTATATGTTATTCATGTGTACTTAAAATCTACACGTGGAAGGATCCACGTTTGTTGCGAGAATCCACAACTCGAAGGCTAATTCATGTTTTGCCAATGAGTGATGTTATTTTACTTAATATCCCAAGTTAGGAATAAGATCATAGCTTAGTCAATGTTCAATGTTTGTTGTTTAGTTAGTGACTTAGTGTGCATTGCTTGATTTTTTCTATTCCAAATATTTTCAGACTTGTGAATGTTCAAGTGTTTGATGTTTTATACTATATAGCAGGGTACCTGCGCGTTGCAGCGACAAGTACCCTGTTATCAAACTGTTTGGTGAACAATATTTTTCGATCACATTTTTCGTGATAATGACTTTTACACATGATGAGAATTTTAAGGAATAACTTATTACACTATTTCATATTAACATGTCAACTACATGTGCATCACAATGCAATGGTGATACCAAAATGGTAGTCAGTAGTATTACGTGGTTGTGATGATTGATCGTGAACACCTCTAGTGCCTATCACATTTGGTTGCGGGTGGTAAGGGTGAACATGGTGCGGGTTTTGACTAAAACTGAACCGCGAACGCACATTCGGTTTCTATAAAATTAGAAATTGAACCACATTTTGCGGTTTCGGTTTTTGCGGGTTTCTTGCGGTTTTGTGGGTTTTAACCGCAATGTACAATAACTTATGACTTATATAATTAATGTGAGTTTGTGCGGTTTTTTGTTTACAATGTTGGTTCTTTTCGATTATAACAATGCATGTATTTAATGTAAACACACACATCACTTATGACTTATAAGAATATTAATGATAATATGCGGTAGAAGCCTTATAACACATGTTAAATAATCAATGTGTCATTTTGTGGTTTTAAATAATCAATATATGGCGTGGTGCGGGTTTTGTGGTTCGGTTTTACAGGTAAAACCACAACCACATCACATTTTATGGTTTTTCTTTTTTCTTGAAACCGATCCACTGGTTTTTGCCGTGGTGTGGTTTTTGTGGTTCAGTTTTCTGCGGCTTTGCTGTTTACGGTGCGGTTTCCACTCACCCCTAGTGGGTGGGGGGGGGAGGGTTTAAATAGGGAAATGTGGTGTTTGGGGGTAAGGTACGTAACAAATATTAGAGCAAAAGGTGCAATCACATTTGGTCGGCGCCAAATCTAGGTGGACTTGCGTCAAGTCGACGCCACTGCATCCTCTCCGCCTCGTGGCAAACGAAATGCCAAAAATTTGGTTTGCGCTAAATGAAGATAAATTTGCATAATTTTACTGTTGGGGCTACCAACAGCTAGTTCCTTTTTGTAAAAAAATAAAACAAATATTTATACACTGTATTTCTACACAACTATTTTTCATTTTACATAAATCCCTTTTACACAACCATAATTTTAACACAAACTAAATTCTTTCACTTCCATTTCCACTTTTATAGCTTTACTATATCTCAAAAAATGTCTCAACATCTAAATGATCTTTTTAATAAACTTCATTGGATTTCGCAACATCTAAATTCATCATTTTCTTCAAATCCTGCTACACGTTCATCCGCAAATATGGAATATCTTCCTCACTATCTAAATTTGCTCCGTTTGGTAGCCAATATACTATGCCACCACAAACACCCGATCAATATTATCTTCAATAACAACAACTACTTCAACAACAATTTCAACATCTTCAACAAAATCGACCACAACCACTACCACCACAACCAAAAACTGAACAAGCACCACAAGAAACCCGCGAAGTAAAGGCAAAAGACTAGTAAAAAAAACAACCACCACCACTACCGCAACAACCGAAAAGATAAACACTCGTTGGACCCCCCCCCCCCAAGTGGAAGCATGATTAGCCAAGTATTATGGTGCCGTTTCCGAGAATAACCAAATCGGAATGACCAAGATGAGCGATCATTTTGGTCTAAGGTTCTTAATGAGTTAAACAAATCTTCTCAACACAAAAATACCAAGGAAATGATTACGGGAAATGGGCAACATTGAACGATAATTGTCAAAAGTTCAACTCTATTTACAAACGTTTAAAACGTTTGAGTATAAGTGGTGAAAATGAGGTTGATCTTTTGAACCGTTGTAGGAGTTCGTTTCGCGATGAGACAAAAAGGAGTGTGTGCTCAAGAAAGGTAATGGGAAATCTTGAAAAAAAAGACCCCAGGTGGGATGCGGCCTAGCCCATTGATCTGGTTGATGTCATCAGACATATCGAACTATTTAGAGATGATCTGAGACCACGTCCCCTTGCCAAACCACGTCCGGCAAAAAAATAATAAATAAATAGGAAACAATGTCGGGCACCACGAGGAGTAACCTGCAAGATTTGGGGGAGACTTTACAAAATGAATTTAGACTTAAACGAGAGATCGCTCAACAGATGTACGTCATGACTAAAGCGAAGGATGCAACAATAATGAAGTTGGAAGAAATGAAATTTCTTCGCATTAGCACCGTGGAGTTATTGGAGGAGAATGCATTAATAATAATAATAATAATAATAATAATAATAATAATAATAATAATAATAATAATAATAATAATAATAATAATAATAATAATAATAATAATAATAATAATAATAATAATAATAATAATAATAATAATAATAATAATAATAAAGAAAAGAAAATGGTGGGTCCTAAAACTAGGATTTTGCCTTTAACGTTGCGTTCTTATGTTATAGACGAAATAAAAAGAAAGTGAAAAAAATAAAGAAA
Organism: Artemisia annua; assembly: GCA_014162995.1. NCBI lineage: Eukaryota > Viridiplantae > Streptophyta > Magnoliopsida > Asterales > Asteraceae > Artemisia > Artemisia annua. The sequence goes on along the minus strand of LBNU01037261.1, from coordinate 10,915 downwards.
AGAAAGGTAAAGAAAAGAAAATATTAAAAAGTTAGTAAAAATATTTGTGTTCTTTATTTGAATTAGAAGAAGGAAAAAGTAATAAGTTTTTGTATTTTGATGAATGAAAAAAGTTAATATACCCCTATTTGAAATGTTTAAAATTTTAAAAGTAAGGACAATTTTCTCTTTTGACATGTAAAACTTTGCTTTTCTTTTATTCTCTCTCATTTTTAGGAGGAAAGTTTTAATCCAAATTTTCCTTCCATTTCCCTCATCATCCTTCTTTTCCCTTCATTAAAAAAAATTTGGATAATAAAAGTTTTTTTTCCCCTCTCTCTTCAACATTGAACTTGAGAACACAATGTAGTGACTGAGGAGGATGTTTATGGGTGTGCGAGTGATGTGGAAAGTGAAAGCGGAAAATGTGAGGTGGCATGACGTGGTTGTCGTGGCACATAGGTGGCAGTTTGGGTTGAGCCGCTGTACACTTTGCTTTTTATTAATAAAATGGGTGTGTATCGAACGAAAGGGGATTACCATAATGATACAAAGGGTAAAAGCTAAAAATACACAACATATTTATTCAAAACAAATGAGATACATAACAAACTTTGAAAATTACTAGAATACGCAAAATACTTTCAAATTATGGATAACATACGTAATATTGACAGGTACGTGACATGTTTGACCAGTTACCACTTAAAAAAATTACACTAATGGCTCATGTGGTTTACGTTGACTTTTTCCATGACTTTTTCACTTAGAAAAGTTACAGTAATGGTCCTTTTAGCTTGCGTTGACTTTCACCTTTAGTCCTTGACTAATTTTTTCACTTATTATTATTTTTTTTGTTTTTTTATTTCACCTTTCACTTATTCATGCACTTTTTCTTTTCTTTTTTTTTCTTTTTTTTTTACATTTATTGCACTTTTGTTTTCCACTAGTTTTTTTTTGAGCTTATTCACAAACTATTTTTTTTACACTTATTAAACTTTTTTTACACCAATTTTTTTGTTAACTTTTTTCATTTATTCATACACTAATAATTTCTACCACTTAGAAAAATGACACTAATTTTTTTTACACTTATTATACTTATACTTTAACAAACTTCAGAAAAAAAATCTTTCTAGGAAAAAAATCTAAACGCTGCGTTAAACTTTTATCAAATCTAACGCCCTCTTGTTAATTATATTTCTTAAAAAGAAATTTCTAAACGTCGCGTTGAAGTATAAGTAGAAACAAAATTATCACTTTGAAAAAAATTGGAAAAAAAAAATAAAAAAAACTTGAATGAATATATGATGAATAAATGAAAAAAAAAAGTACAAAGAAAAATTTTCTAAACGTTGTGTTGAAGTATAAGTATAATAAGTGTAAAAGTGAAGAAACAAAATTATCACTTTGACAAAAAAATACAAAAACTTGTATGAATAAATAAAGAATAAATGAAAAAATAAACTAAAAAGAAGTTTTTTCTACATGTTGCATTCAAGTATAAGTATAAATAAGTGTAAAAGTGAAGAAACAAAATTATCACTTTGAAAACAAAAAAGAAAAAAATAAAAAAATTGTATGAATATATGAAAAAGAAAGTAAAAATGAAATTTTTTCTAAACGCTGCATTGAAGTATAAGTATAATAAGTGTAAAAGTGAAGGAACAAAATTATCACTTTGAAGAAAAAAAAAATACAAAAAATTGGATGAATAAATGAAAAAAAAAAAGTAAAAAATAATTTTTTTTTCTAAATGTGGCGTTGAAGTATAAGTATAACAAGTGTAAAAGTGAAGAAACAAATCACTTTGAAAAAAAAAAGAAAAATATTACAAAAACTTGTATGAATAAACGAAAACAAAGTAAAAAAGATTTTTTTTTTTCTACACGTTGCGTTAAAGTATAAGTATAATAAGTGTAAAAGTGAAAACCCGAAATTATCATTTTGAAAAAAAAAAAAAAGAAAGAAAAAATNTGTTTTAAATAAATATGTTGCGTATCTTTAGTTTTCACCCCACTGAAAAATCTAATTAATAGTGTGTATGTATAATAGGAAAAAAAATTGGAAAAAAAAAGAATATTATAGTTAGTTGAATATATTTAGAAATGATTATCCTTAACACGTTATGAACAAAATTAACAAACATCAAAATCAAGGATGATGGTGGTTCGTAGTTCAAATATGAATGAGATGGAGCCGTATTCACATTAATATTTATTTAACTTTTCATCATCCATTAATTTCCGAGAGAATTGCAAAATACATCCCTGTGGTTTACAGGTTTTGTCATCTTACATCCCTGTCAGAAACTTTTGGCAATATACATCCTCCGTTAGGCAAACGTTTGCCACAATACATCCCTCGTTAAGAAGGAGGACTAACGGTGCAAATTTTTTCTCCGTTATCTCTTAACGAGGCTGAAATATTTGCACCATTAGTCCTCGTTATCCTTCGTTAGCCAAACATTTGCACCGTTAGTCCTCTTTTTGGGTTTTTGTTAGGAATACGATTTTTGTATAAGAAAGATTCGGTCACCCCAGATATGATTAAGCATTGTTTAGCTCGTAGTAGTTACATTAGTTAGTAATACGTAGTTTAGAATTAGATTAGTTCGCCGAAGAAGGACGGGTCTTTACCCACTGTATACCTGATCCGCAGCCCAAGTGGCACGCCCAAGTGGCACGCCCAAGTGGCAAAACCCATGTAAACCCCCCCTCCATCCTTGGAGAGGGTAAGCCTTCTCTCATAATTCTATTTTCTTTTTTTTTTTGGTTTTCTCTCAAGGCTTCATCTATTTCTCTCTCTAATTTTCTCTCTCTAGAATTTCTTTCTTTCTTTCTTACCTTCAACGAGCCAAACCACAAGTATATTTGTGTTTGTGATGTTAACTAGTATCCTACAATTGGTATCAAGAGCCATGGTTACATCCTAGGGATCATAGAACTTGTGGTGTATGGTTTGTTTTGGTTTCTACTAGTTTTGGGTGGTGTTTACTCATTTTGGTGATCGTTCGTGGTATTTCTTGTGATCTTTCTTGTACTTCTAGGATTATAAAGGTTAGATTCATATAGTTTATCAGTTGGTTGGACTATATTTAACGTTTGTGAAGTGTACGAATGGTTTTGGAACTATTTCCTGCCAGCGGTTTGCTCCACGTTAAAGTATTCTTCACAGCGGTTAGTTTGGGTAATTAGCGGTTAGTGGTAGTGGTTAAGTACAAGTAGTGGAGCGAACATTACGCTGTACTTTGTACTGTTTCAGCGGTTAACTTCCAGCGGTTTACTTCACAGCGGTTAGTTTGGGTGTTTAGCGGTTAGTAATAGCGGTTAAGTACAAGTAGTGGAGCTAGCATTACGTTGTACTTTGTACTGTGTTAGCGGTTTACTCACAGCGGTTAACTACTCAGCGGTTAAGTCAGTAGTGGTTACTTTACTAGCGGTTACTCTGTCCAGCGGTTACTATTCCAGCGGTTAAGTATCAGCGGTTAAGTCTCAGCGGTTAACCATTGTAGCGGTTAAGTGCTAGTAGTTAAATATTAGAGGTTATCTTTGTCACTAAACGTTACTATATCAATGAGCAATCTAAATATGACAAACACGTCAGGAAATGTTATTCCTGAGATCCTCAAACTTTATGATATGGTCGATAAACACAAGAAACCCAACTCAACACAAATGACAAATGATTCTGATCTATGTGACAAGGATTCAGTATGCTCAAACTCTCATGAGACAGAGATCAGTCAGCCACCAGTGTCATTTAACAATGCTAAGGATTGCTCCATTGAATGCTTTCTACAACTTCACTCACACCTTTCGGTGCTTATCAAGGGAACTGGACTCATAATGGGATACGAACATGCATTTGCCACACTCTTTGGTCATGATGTTCAGATCTTCACAGAAACAATGACTCTTAACTTAGATCAATTGCAACAACAGCTTGAACAAGGAATTTCTTCCAAAACTAAATCCATGGCCGCTCTTGATGTACTCTACAAACAACTCCAAGTATTCCTTGATTCAAAATTCACTCTGGAATATGACCATTATAGTGAGATGACCAAAAAATGCTTTGCGGATCACACGGGAATTAAGGTTGACACGTTCAGATATACACTCATCCAACTCATGGGTGATGTTAAGGCATTCATTGAGGAAAGAGCACAACACAGATGTTTAGATGACAACAAAGTGAAGGGATCTCAGGTACAATCATATGAGGGAATTGATGATTCGGATGATGCATTGGATGATGGGTTAAGTGTCACGATGAATAAAGAATCAGCAAGTGTTATGATTGACAATACAACCTGTTCAGTGACTCCTGTCACCCATGGCATGAATGCTGAATCTAGAACGGTCAATCACCAAAGGTCGAATATGGAGGTACCATTAATTGATCAACATTATGTACTCTCTAATGAACGAGAGCATACTGATCAAATCAAACTCACTTATGACTCGAATTCGCTGGAAAAAACTGATAGCAATACCATGTCTAGTTCAACTAATATGAGTCATAAAGGAGGAGAGTGTGATCAGGATGCTGATAGTGATAAAGTGGTAAGTTCTGTGTTGACAGCTGATGCTTTTAACGAACTCTCAAAAAGATTTTCGCAACTTGAAAAACACTGCATTTCTCTTGAAATCACAATGCAACAAAAGGAAGAAAGTATTCAAAATAATCAACCGTGCAAAAATTCAGAACTTCCTGATTTCTGTGAATACTTTGTGATTAATGATTTGAAAGCTCAGCTTGAAAATAAGAACTTGACAATCAAACACTTGAAAAACCGTATTACTGATTTGAGTGATATGTGTAATGATTTTAAAGCTAAACTTGTCAGCAGTGAGTTAGCAACTAGAAATTTTGAGTCCAGAATGGCTGAATTACTTGTGGACAATGTGTCTCTGAAATTAAAATGTAATAACCTGAATGAATCTCTCATGGAAAAGAATACTAAGGCTGCAGTACAAACTCACTCTTGGACTAACAAATATGATAATTACTTAGCACAACTTCAGGAAGTAGGCTTCACTGTCACACCTATTAAACATGAGCCTGGAGTATCAACAGTGAATAATGGAAACACTAAGTATACAAAACCATCAATCTTGGGGAAACCAGTTTTTCAAAGTAATAGAATTCTATCTGTTGTTAGACAACCTAGTGCATTTAGGTCTGAAAGAGCAAAATTGTCAAAAACCCGGTTTGCCTCCCAAGTTGATGTGGAACAAGTGTCAACTAAATCAGTTAATACTCATAATAATGCTTCGGCCCCCAGCTCCCCTAGGATCAGTTCTAAAAAGGTGATGAAACCTAGCACAAAAAGTCTTAACTCTCATGACCTGTATAAGTACGGTGATCTAGAAAGGGCTAGAAAAAGGGCTCAACTACACAAGGATGGAATATTAGGATCACAACCTGTTTGGATGACTCCTACTCTAGGGAAAAACACTGTTAAAATTCAACTGGTTAAGCCTAGGATTTTTAGAAAGTCATCTTCTGTGCATAAGATGGTTAATAACTCTAAATCTTGTCTAAAGTGGATTCCTACCGGTAGAATTTTTAAGCACATTGGACTGAAGTGGATTCCATCCAGTAAGGAGTCTACTAATAGCTATCCCATGGTCAGCCGGATAACCCCTAAGGGTGTGGATTCTCTTGTCTCTAACCCATATACATGCAATCAAGTTTGTGATAATGCAGGTTGTTCTTTCTCAAGTGGAATATTTTCTTACCATTTCTACACAAGAAGGCACAAAACCTGGAGGCCAAAGACACACAAATCTCCAATGATGGGAGATTTCATATCTCACCCTTGA
>LBNU01037260.1:1228-43385 GCA_014162995.1 Artemisia annua | reverse complement strand
CAAGAAAAAAAAAACGAAAAACAATTTGTTTTTTCTGTTAGAAGTTAGTTAGACGCTTAGACGCGTTTTTCATTTCCTATATAAACTCGTGTAATCACTTTCATTTCAAGTAATCAATGAAATGATTTCTCTTTCACTTTTAATTCCTCATCATAAATTCTATACATGTAAGCAACGTTATGATATTTAAATAAATTTTGAAAGTTTGTTGGGTATTGTGTTATTAATTTGAAAATTTGTTGGTTACTATGATATTTTATTAGATTCATGTCTGATAAGTGGTTATTATTATTATTATTATTATTATTATTATTATTATTATGACATTATACGGATTTAACCCCAAAAAAAAGTATCTTATTTAATGTAAATAGTTTTAATGTTTTATGCCCACTTTGTTAATTTTCATCGTTACATCATAAGACCAAATAAACAAACAAGAAAAAAGTACCAATAGGGCAAGTAGTTAATAGTTCCCGTCATAAACTTGAAAATAAATTAGCCATAAGATGTTAGTTGATCTTATGATGTAAGGATGAAAATTAACAAAGTGTTAGTTGATCTTACGATGTAACGATGAAAAAGATGTTAGTTGAGATGTTACGCAAGTAGTTTCATCTTTGAAAAAACGTAAAAAATGCGTATATAACTATGTATAATAGTTCCTGTCACAACTTGAAAATAAACTATCATTATAAATTAGCCATAAGATGTTAGTTGTACTAAATTTTATAAAATCAACTACATAATATTGATTGGTATAATTACGCCGAAATTGTTTCTTCAGTCTTGACTTTCACAATGAAAGTAAAATGACTTAATAATTTGTTGTTTTCTAGTATATAAATTCCAGATAGGTATGGTTGCTCTTTCACCACTTTGAAGGTGTCATTGGCCGATGGGGACAGGCCCGCCGGCGACGGAGAGGACAATGGATATGTTATGTGTAAAATGACTCTTGGACCAAATCCTCAAATACGTGTCCATAATCCATATTGTTGACCACGTGAAAGTGTGAAACTATTTATGTGTCCTTATATTTTGCTAATGAGGGTGATATTTTGTTAAAAAATGTAAACGTTTTTAAAAGAAAGTGAATACACAATTACACTTTTGTAATGATAAGAGTAATTTTTTTAACAATCTGAAATATGTTCTCTTAAGAAAAACCTCTAGAAAGCCTTCTTTAATTTTTAAGATAAAAAAGAACAAGTACTTTTTTTTCCCCTTACCAAACAACACAATTATGACCACATTTTGGAACCACCTATTACGAGTATTAATTAGTAACGTGTTTCTAAGATTTTTCATCTTTTTGGTGTTTATCAAGAGAAAGAAATTGAGGGAGAAATAGTAGGAGGAGAAGATATAATGTGGTACTAATGTGTCTTCGTGTTTTTTTTGGCTTAGTCATGCTAGATCCTTGTGAATTGAAGTAGAATGACGAGTCAATGGTCCATCATAATTATTAGCTCTTTTAAAGCCACACGTTCACCATGTTTGTAAGGAAAAAAAAACATTTAATATACAGATACTTTGTATGTGAATAATATAAAGATTTCCAAAATCACAAATAAGGAAAAAAAACATCAAACATAAATATGCTTAAGAATCATTAGAAACTTTAGCATATTTTATGCCACAAATGTCGTATTTGCCATTAGAGCATCCACCATGGTGTTTCAAGAATAGGTCTAAAAACTTATAAAGAGGTCTAAGATTTTATGCACCATAGTGAGGAACCATTTCATGTCTAGGTGGCACGAAAAGGTCTAGGATTTTGGAGAGGTTTAAGAAGTGTTTATTATCATTTTTTGGTTTAATAGCATTAAATATTGGAACAATCTTAAAGGTTTTAACCATAGTGGGAATAGGTTCATTGTAAGAAAAGTTTTAAGAATTAAAGACAATGTAAGATGCGGCAATTTTATAAACCTTTTAAAAGGTCAATCATAGTAGATGCCCGTAGATGCCCTTATGTTTGGAAGATTATGTTTAAATATATCCCTTACCAAGAAGTAGACACATATTGTTAATTTATCTCTGAATCAACTTGACCTACCGACCAACTCTCATTGATTCATTCTTCTATACAAATATTTAAACAAAAACACGTTATAAAAGCTGTAAGCAGCTTGGTCTATTCAATAAAAAAAAAACATTTAATATACAGATACTTTGTATGTGAATAATATAAAGATTCCAAAATCACAAATAAGGAAAAAAAAAAACATCAAACATAAATATGCTTAAGAATCAAGAGTAAGGATCAAATGAGAAATAAAAGTAGAATGAGAAGAATGAGAAATAACCACAGCCGCACATTTTAGATGCACCTACAAAATAAGATGTATCTCCCATGAAATTCTCCTTATTCATTTGAAATGTGTGGCTACAAAAATTTCTCATTCTCTTATTTTATTTTATCTTCTTAGTTGATCCATGCCCAAGAATCAATAGAAACTTTAGCATATTGTATGCCACAAATGTCGTATTTGCCATTATGTTTGGAAGATTATGTTTAAATATATCCCTTACCAAGAAGTAGACACATATTGTTAATTTATCTCGGAATCAACTTGACCTACCGACCAACTCTCATTGATTCATTCTTCTATAAAAATATTTAAACAAAAACACGTTATAAAAGCTGTAAGCAGCTTGGTCTATTCAGAAACCTTGAAGACAATAATGTGAAAACAAAAAACAAAATAACACATCAAACACAAACATATGAATTTTCTTCCTTAGTTCTTCAACACTGTATCCTTATAAATATCCATACTCTGAGGTTTAATGCTGAGACATTTTTAAATTTTTTTACTTGTGGGTATTTTGGTTTAGTAAAATGAAGTTTGGAAAAGAATTTGCATCACAAATGGTGCCAGAATGGCAAGAAGCATACATGAACTACAACTATCTCAAGACCCTTTTGAAAGAAATCTTGATTTTTCGGCGTCGGATTACCACGTCAAAACCGGTGAACCCACGTCAGTCAGCCTCTTTAAAAAGAAGGGTGTCTCTTTTTAGAGCATTTAGTGGACTAACTAGTCGTTATGATAACACTAGTCCCAAAATAGATAAAGAAGATGAAGTCATTCTTGTAAGTGCAATGCAAGAAGCAGATGAAGAACAAGGGGATCAAGATAGCAGGAGTTACCAAACGATTTTTCTTCGGTCTTCCGAGGATGGCGGAGAATTCGAACTTGTTTTCTTTAAAAGACTTGATCACGAGTTTAATAAAGTTAATAGTTTTTATAGAGAAAAAGTTGAGGAGGTGGTTAAACAGGCTGAAGAGTTGAATATACAGATGGATGCTCTCATTGCTCTTCGGATTAAAGTCAACGATCCTTATGCTGTTTCGCCCTTCATCAATCAAACAAAGACAGGTAGTTGTAGATAAATGAAAACATACTAGTATATAGTTGTATTATATGCAATATACATACCCCAAAGAAAATGCATAACCATATGAGCAGGTCATGCCAATATCCGGTTAGTAGCCATACGACATGATCTTATTGGATACCAACATGACCTGCGCACATGGACATGGGTGAAATTTGAATTAAAGGATGTATTAAATGATTTGTGATGCATTTAAGGTTCATATCCACTGGAGACGATTAAAGAATCTGAGATGAGTGAAGAAAAACAAGAAAAGAGATCGGGTGATGGAAAGGAATACAATATGGCTTCGTTAGAAGTTTTGAATCAAGTAAAGATCAATGCCACGACGGAAACACCACTATCTACCGTGAAAAGTGTTTTCCATCTTTTGAAATCAGATTTTAATTTCAATAAAAATGAACTCAAACACGCACAAGGAAAGTTGAAGCAGGCTTTCGTTGAGTTCCATGAGAAGCTTCGGTTTCTAAAGAACTATGCGTAAGGATAATAAACCACTTTTTTTCATCTGAAATAAACTTTTGACTCCAAAATATAACCGAACTGTATCTTGCTTTTCAATTCCAGCTTCCTGAATCAATTGGCATTCTCTAAGATAATGAAGANAGATAAAGAAGATGAAGTCATTCTTGTAAGTGCAATGCAAGAAGCAGATGAAGAACAAGGGGATCAAGATAGCAGGAGTTACCAAACGATTTTTCTTCGGTCTTCCGAGGATGGCGGAGAATTCGAACTTGTTTTCTTTAAAAGACTTGATCACGAGTTTAATAAAGTTAATAGTTTTTATAGAGAAAAAGTTGAGGAGGTGGTTAAACAGGCTGAAGAGTTGAATATACAGATGGATGCTCTCATTGCTCTTCGGATTAAAGTCAACGATCCTTATGCTGTTTCGCCCTTCATCAATCAAACAAAGACAGGTAGTTGTAGATAAATGAAAACATACTAGTATATAGTTGTATTATATGCAATATACATACCCCAAAGAAAATGCATAACCATATGAGCAGGTCATGCCAATATCCGGTTAGTAGCCATACGACATGATCTTATTGGATACCAACATGACCTGCGCACATGGACATGTGTGAAATTTGAATTAAAGGATGTATTAAATGATTTGTGATGCATTTAAGGTTCATATCCACTGGAGACGATTAAAGAATCTGAGATGAGTGAAGAAAAACAAGAAAAGAGATCGGGTGATGGAAAGGAATACAATATGGCTTCTTTAGAAGTTTTGAATCAAGTAAAGATCAATGCCACGACGGAAACACCACTATCTACCGTGAAAAGTGTTTTCCATCTTTTGAAATCAGATTTTAATTTCAATAAAAATGAACTCAAACACGCACAAGGAAAGTTGAAGCAGGCTTTCGTTGAGTTCCATGAGAAGCTTCGGTTTCTAAAGAACTATGCGTAAGGATAATAAACCACTTTTTTTCATCTGAAATAAACTTTTGACTCCAAAATATAACTGACCTGTATCTTGCTTTTCAATTCCAGCTTCCTGAATCAATTGGCATTCTCTAAGATAATGAAGAAGTATGATAAGGTTAGGGGTTCGTTTTTTTCTTCATATGTGTCCTACAGCGTTACAACTCCTGACCTGAGTTGTTTGTGCAGATCACATCAAGAAATGCATCAGATTCGTACTTACAAATGATTGAAGAATCTTACTTGAGCCAATCTGATGAGGTATATTACTATATTATAAGTAATTGCATTTGATCTTTATGAATATAATGGCGGGTTCAATATTTAATCAAGAATTGCTTCAGGTTGCTAAGCTCATAGATAGGGTAGAAAAAGCATTCGTAAAGTATTTCTGTAATGGGAATCGTCATCAGGCAATGAACACGTTAAGGCCTAAAGCTAAAAGAGAGAGACATAGGGTAACTTTTTTCGTGGGTAAGTTTTGAGCATCCTGTAATGTAAACCTATATTGACTTGTATAGTAAAACTCACAATGTATCTTCCCGTGCAGGTTGCTTCTTTGGATGCTCTTTAGCACTTGTGGTGGCAATTATTGTAGTTATACATAATGGAGATCTTCTTAATAGTGAAGGTCGAACTCCGTACATGAATACCATATTTCCACTATACAGTTTGTTTGGATTTCTAGTGTTGCATCTGTTGATGTATGCTGGAAATGTATATTACTGGACGCGTTATCGAGTCAATTACTCCTTTATATTTGGATACAAAGCGGGTACAGAACTGGGTTTTAAAGAAGTCCTACTACTTGGTTCTGGGCTATCTGTACTCACTCTTGCAGGGATACTCTCAAACCTTGAAATGCAAATGGATCAGAATACTCAAAGTTACAAAGCATTAACTGAATTAGTCCCACTAGGCTTGGTCATTGTAAGAATTTCCTCTTCTTCTCCTGTGTTTTGAAAGTATTTATGTATTCCTGTTTCTAAGTTAATTGTAAAATATGTTTTGCAGTTTGTACTTTTGATAGCAATCTGTCCGTTTAACATCGTCTATCGCACAAACCGTTACTTTCTCTTGGTCTGCTTATGGCACTGTATTTGTGCTCCTTTTTATACAGTCACTTTACCTGATTTCTTTTTGGCCGACCAATTTACCAGTCAGGTAAGATTCACAGCCTGCTGCAAAATATTAATCATACTTTTATCAATGAATCAAATATCATTTTTTTTTTNTGGGTGAAATTTGAATTAAAGGATGTATTAAATGATTTGTGATGCATTTAAGGTTCATATCCACTGGAGACGATTAAAGAATCTGAGATGAGTGAAGAAAAACAAGAAAAGAGATCGGGTGATGGAAAGGAATACAATATGGCTTCGTTAGAAGTTTTGAATCAAGTAAAGATCAATGCCACGACGGAAACACCACTATCTACCGTGAAAAGTGTTTTCCATCTTTTGAAATCAGATTTTAATTTCAATAAAAATGAACTCAAAGACGCACAAGGAAAGTTGAAGCAGGCTTTCGTTGAGTTCCATGAGAAGCTTCGGTTTCTAAAGAACTATGCGTAAGGATAATAAACCACTTTTTTTCATCTGAAATAAACTTTTGACTCCAAAATATAACCGAACTGTATCTTGCTTTTCAATTCCAGCTTCCTGAATCAATTGGCATTCTCTAAGATAATGAAGAAGTATGATAAGGTTAGGGGTTCGTTTTTTTTTCTTCATATGTGTCCTACAGCGTTACAACTCCTGACCTGAGTTGTTTGTGCAGATCACATCAAGAAATGCATCAGATGCGTACTTACAAATGATTGAAGAATCTTACTTGAGCCAATCTGATGAGGTATATTACTATATTATAAGTAATTGCGTTATATAATGGCGGGTTCAATATCTAATCAAGAATTGCTTCAGGTTGCTAAGCTCATAGATAGGGTAGAAAAAGCATTCGTAAAGCATTTCTCTAATGGGAATCGTCATCAGGCAATGAACACGTTAAGGCCTAAAGCTAAAAGAGAGAGACATAGGGTAACTTTTTTCGTGGGTAAGTTTTGAGCATCCTGTGATATAAACCTATATTGACTTGTATAGTAAAACTAACAATGTATCTTCCTGTGCAGGTTGCTTCTTTGGATGCTCTTTAGCACTTGTGGTGGCAATTATTGTAGTTATACATAATGGAGATCTTCTTAATAGTGAAGGTCGAACTCAGTACATGGAAACCATATTTCCACTATACAGTTTGTTTGGATTTCTAGTGTTGCATCTTTTGATGTATGCTGGAAATGTATATTATTGGACGCGTTATCGAGTCAATTACTCCTTTATATTTGGATACAAACCGGGTACAGAATTGGGTTTCAAAGAAGTCCTACTACTTGGTTCTGGGCTATCTGTACTCACTCTTGCAGGGATACTCTCAAACCTAGAAATGCAAATGGACAAGAGTACTCAAAGTTACCAAGCTTTAACTGAATTAGTCCCCCTAGGCTTGGTCATTGTAAGAACTTCCTCTTTTGGCCTTATACCTTAAAAGTATTTACGTATTCATGTTTCTAAGTTAATTGTAAACTATGTCTTGCAGCTTGTGCTTTTGATAGCATTCTGTCCATTTAACATCTTCTATCGCGCAAACCGTTACTTCCTCTTGGTCTGTTTATGGCACTGCATTTGTGCTCCTTTTTATACAGTCACTTTACCTGATTTCTTTTTGGCTGACCAATTTACCAGTCAGGTAAGATTCACAGCCTGCTGCAAAATATTAATCATACTTTTATCAATGAATCAAATATCATTTTTCTTTTCTTTTTATGTTTACAGGTTCAGTTATTGAGGAATTTGCAGTTTTATGTATGCTACTATGGTTGGGGTGATTTCAAGAAGAGGAATGCACAAACTTGTAATGACAGTGATATTTATAAAACTATTTCTATTATTATTGCTGTTATCCCATATTGGATTCGAGTGCTACAGGTACACACATGATCTACTGCGTGTTGTCAACTTGTATTTTAACATACAAGTTCTTAAGTATTGTCTGTATAAATGTATAGTGCGTACGCCGCTTGTGTGAAGGGCATGATTCATCACAAGCTCTGAATGGACTAAAATACTTCTCCACCATTGTTGCTGTTGTTGCAAGGACAATTTATGTTCAAAGGACAGGGGTTTGCAAGGACAATTTATGTCCAAAGGAAATGACTTGGAAAATCATCGCCGCATCTACCTCGGGGTTTGCAACAATATTTAGTACATACTGGGATATAGTAAAAGATTGGGGTCTGCTATGTAAGAATTCTGAGAATCCGTGGTTACGTGATAAGCTCAGTTTGCCTAACCGATCTATCTATTTCATAGCAATGGTAATTACTGATCTTAACCGATAACCCCATTGCATATAATATGATGCCCTGTATATTCTTTTCAGAAACAGTCGGGTCTTAATTTACATTGGCTAATCTACAGGTATTAAATGTGATACTGAGACTTGCCTGGATGCAAACTGTGCTGGATTTCCATGAAGCCCCTTTCCTACATAAAAATGCCCTAATTGCAATAATTGCGTGTTTGGAGATCATTAGACGTGGCATATGGAACTTCTTCAGGTCTAGTTCCATTCCTGATTATAAACACATAAACACAGTTTCATGAATACATAATCTAACAGTTTAGTGACTGACTCAGGTTGGAGAATGAACATTTGAACAATGTTGGAAAGTTTCGAGCTGTCAAGTCAGTGCCATTACCTTTTCGCCATGAGGACGGATATAAGCATCTTTGATTTGTTTTTTTCACTAGAATAGCACGTTGTAAAGATTCGTGATTTTTGTTTCTACAATGTTTCCATAACGCTCTGTGCATAAAGAAACTACTCATCATTTTTGGAACAATATTATTATTAATACAAAACATACATTCTTTAACCATAACAGCTAACAATATTCATGTAAATTGTCAGTTATACATACAGCACGGTAAGAGTTCAAATTTTAAATCTGAAAGTGACTGTCAATGCTATCAACCAAATCTAAGCAAAAATTGTATTGCATTAGGAAGACATTTACTTACATGCTCTTAGGTGTAGATCACACATCCGTCCCTCTTCGAGTTGCCACTAATATCTTCTATTGATGCACAGTCTCATATTGTTGTCCTCGTTTGAATGCTGAATGTGAATCCGTTCACCAGCTGTGTTGAAACTAATTCATTACTATCCTCAGCCCTCAGTCCAACAAGGCAACAACCATATTTGTATCAGTTGTTGCTTCCATTGTTACGGATAACTATAGACTTTTGACCATTACCTCAAGTATATTCAAATGAACAAATGCTTTTCAAATTGATTTCTCTGGTTTGCTGTAGAGACATAACGAGCGTAAGATCGTTACTTGGTTTTGTTAAAGGTTTTGAACTACAATGTTTTGCTCCACAAAATTCCATAGGTATCTTTGAAACGTTTTAGAACTTCTTTAATAATCTAGTTTGGCCTAGACATTTCATCAAACACGTTCGAGGCACTTTTAAAATAAGGTAAGTTCACCTCCAAAGCAATGTTGTTGGTTCGCGCCTAACGTATATAATAGAGTGAAGAAACAGAGAAACGCTTATCTTGTTAAACAGACATTGTTCATCAGTTTCTCAGAAAGTTGCACCTATTTTTCACATGAACAATCCTTATCAGATGCGGATTTTAAGATATATGGTACAATAGAACATCCAATTAAACTAACGCCCTTCAAAATCCATATATACTAACGCGCATTTGACTTGAACCTGCAACAGATAGAACACCAATATATCAGGTTAACTAGAAGTTGAAGTCGCGCCTTAAGGCAAATTCAATATGTTTAGCCGTTTAGGAGAACTAATAACATAATGTACTACTGTAGCATTTTATTAAGTAAAAAAAAAAAAAAAAAACTTGCAGTAAGTTCAGATGCTACGACTTTTGATGGAGTTGTGATGAGTATTAAACTGGAAGTATTTTCATCAAGTTTCCCATCAAGATCTCCATCCATCTACTGACAATCAACTGTCTTTTCATAATGTGGGGGCATACATGCAGTGGTGATTATGGGATGTCAAGGATTGAACCCTTGAATGCTTGTTAGGTGCAAAAATGCCCCACCCATTATTTCTCGTAAGTAGATTCAACCTTATTAGAATACCTGCTTAAAAGTTAGATTGTGATTATTGCTTTTATGATGGAACGTGGAAAGGATACTGAGGGTGGAATAGATTGACATATGATATGTGAAAGGCATATTATGATTATTGCTTAGAAGGTGCAGTATGACTAGTTTCAAGCAAAAGAGACGGTTGTATAGATAAAGGGTAAAACTGATCACATATTGGGTTGGGTTGACCTGTTATTTTATTTTTCAATTTTGAGTTCAATTAAAAAAACCAATCCATACTACATATAAATATACTACATATAAAGGAAAAATGGTCAATCTTGAAAAGTGGAAAATTGAAAAGTTAATGTGAATTCTTGAAAAATCTTATTAAAAGAAATTATGAAATGTAATTAATACTCTTATTAAAACACCCTATTACTTAAAAGTACAATGATTTATTCACATTGTACAACTAATTAAAAACATATCCACCAAATTAAATACAACCAATTAATACAAATCACAAACCGGGTTGACCCGGGACGCTTCAAACCCGACGGGTTGAACCGGTTTAATTTGACTCGTTTTCGACCCAACCTAGCAAGTTGACCCGGTTTAAATCGACCAATTTTTCGATCAGAACGGTTCAACCGGTTGAACCACCCGGGTTAAACCGGGTTTTAAAACATTATGTTTAATTCCCAAATCTTCAAACTTTTATTATTTTTCATTCATAACCTATAAACTTTTTTTTATGAATAAACTATTTGTCGCTATAAAATCCCGTTGCTATGCACGGGTACTCGTCTAGTATATCAAATGCAATTACTTATTTTATTTTTCAATTTTGGAACTTCAACTATGCCATAACTTACATTGCGCATCTATGCTTCTATGTTACTGGACAAACTAGTTGTATACAGACCCAAATCTTCTGATTGGGCAACATAACGATCATGAAAACCTTCAATGCTTTTGGTTAAAGGAAAATAACACTCTGCACCATCAGTGCTCATGACAATGCATGCGCCTGTTGGTTATGATTTATTTTCAAATTTCAAGCATAGTTTTTGACATGTGATGTAGTAGTTCGATTGCCATGTATAAATAGTTAATTACTATTACATTAAGAAAGTCAAATTACAGATTCTTGTCTCCATCTTCATAGCTAAAAGGTAACGGCATTGAATTGACAGCTCGAAACTTTCCAACGTTGTTTAAATGTTCATTCTCCAACCTGAATTATTCACCACAAGGTTAGGTTAGGTCATATAACTATGTTAAGGAATTAACATTCAGAAATGAAATTAGACCTGAAAAAGTTCCACATGCCACGTCGAATGATCTCCAAACTCGCAACTATTGCAATTAAGGCATTTCTATGGAGGGAAGGGGCTTCTTGAAAATCCAGTACAGTTTGCATCCAGGCAAGTCTTAGAATCACATTCAGTACCTGCAAATCAGTTGACATTAGTAACAAATACTTATTTATAGCGCTAATTGGTAAATATTAGTAATTACTAGTTACCATTGCTATGAAGTAGATAGACCGGTTAGGCAAAATGAGTTTATCTCTTAACCACGGATTCTCAGAATTTTTATTTAGCAGACCCCAATCCTTAACTAAGTCCCAGTATGTGCTAAAAATCGTTGCAATTCCTGAGGTAGATGCAGCGATGATTTTTAAGGTCATCCCATGTTTTTGACTATACATTAACCTTGCAACAACAGCAACTATGGTCGAAAAGTATTTGAGTCCATTCAGAGCTTGTGTTGAATCACGCCCTTCAAAATAGCGTCGTACACACTAGATAGTGATACAGACAATAGTCAAGAATATTAATATTAAGAAAACAGTCACAATCTGTATATTTATTTGATGATGCGTGAGTAGATCATGTACCTGTAGGACGCGAATCCAATATGGGATAACAGCAATAATAATAGAAATAGTTTTATCAATATCGCTGTCATTACAAGTTTGTGCATTCCTCTTCTTGAAATCACCCCAACCATAGTAGCATACATAGAACTGTAAATTCCTCAATAACTGAACCTGAAACCATTTAAAAGGATAACAAATTTTAGTTTCTTGACTAAATATATTATTACTATTCTTCAGTTGTATTGAAATTTTACCTGACTAGTAAACTGATCAGCCAAGAAGAAATCAGGTAAAGTGACCGTATAAAGAGGAGAACAAATGCAGTGCCATATACAGACCAAGAGGAAGTAACGGGTTGAACGATAAAAGACATTAAAAGGACAGATTGCTATCAAAACTACAACCTGGAAAACATAGGTTGCAACGAATTAGATACACGAGCATATAGATAACAATTAGAGTTTAAAAGCGCGCAGAATTACGTACTATGACTAATCCCAGAGGGAGTAATTCAGTTACAGCTTTGTAACTTCGAGTGTTTGGATCCATATCCATTTCAAGGTTTGCTAGTATAGCTGCAAGTGTAACTACTGATAGACCAGAACTGATGAGTAGAACTTGTTTAAAACCCAATTCTGTACCCGGTTTACATCCAAATATAAAGGAGTAATTGACTCGATAGCGTGCCCAATAATATACATTTCCAGCGTACATCATCATATGCAACACGATAAATCCGAACAAGCTGTACAGTGGAAAGATGGTATTCATGTACTGAGTTTTTTCATCGTTTTTTAGAAGATCTTTAGTATGCATTTCTGTAATGATCACCACCACAAGTGCTAATGCGCATCCAAAGAAGCAACCTTCACAAGAAAATATATTGTTAAGTTTTACAGTATATGCTAGTCAAGAAATGGTTTATACTGCATGATGCTAATAACTTACCAACAAAAAAAGTAACACGATGCTTATCTCTTCTGGCTTTCGGCCTTAAGGCGTTCATTCCTTGACTGCGATTCCCGTTACAGAAGTGCTTTATGAATGTTGCTTCGACTCTGTCTATGAGCTTAGCGACCTGAAGGGAGTTCTTGGTTAGAAGGTTGAGCACAACATCAAAGACCATATATCTATATTTAATATTTTAATATACCTCATCAGATTGGCCCAGGTCAGATTTTTCAATCATTTGTAAGTAAACATCCGCTACATTTCTCCTTGCGATCTGCGCTAACAATCTAGGTTAGCCATTGAACACGTGGATACACATATGAAAAATTAAATTAAATTCCCTTACCTTGTCATATTTCTTCATTATCTTGGAGAAGGCCAATTGATTCAAGAAGCTGGATTTAAGGCAAGAATAAATTTAGTTATATTTTGCAGTCAAGATCTTAATGCACTACAAGAAATCGGGCCAACATCTACAAATTTTTCCTAAGGAATTTTTTCGTAGGAAATTACCTACGGAATTCCGACAATTTTCCTACGGATTATGAGAACCATTATTAGTGACTGCTTTCCTAGTTATTTCCTAGCGATTAGTGACAGATACAAAACTGTTACAAATACGTCAGAAATTGTGACGGTTTTCCTAGAGATTTCCGACGTATACAATGACGTTGGAAATCCCTAGGAAATTTGTTCAATTTCCTAGGGATTTCCTTCATATTTCCTTCGCATAAAATGACGTCACAAATCCTTTGGAATTACTCAACTATTTCCTACGGATCTCCTAGTGATTGACTAAAAACCGTTAAAAATCCACTCTTATTATACATACTTATGTGTTTATATTAGGATGATAATTTCTTATACAATGTCAAAAAAAGGTATGAACTAAGGTTCAAGCTAAGCAAGTTGCGAACATTAACGGGTGTAAATGTGTTTACGTTTATGTATAACTATTTGCGTGTATGTGTACATGCATGTGTCAATATAATTATGGTAATGTATGATTATTTGTTTTTAGGTAATTTGTATGTATGTATTATGTGTGTGATAGGATGTAGGTGTTTGCATGTTTATGTGTGTCGTACGCTACAGTGTATGAATATACATGTGTGAATGAGTTAGGATTTGGGCTAAGCAAGTTGCAGACATAAAATGAGTGTAAATGTGTGTACGATTATGCATATGATGGTTATACACAGGTACAATCAGAATCATTGAAATCAAACACAAATACTAGATTTGTTATTATGAGAAAACTATAAAATTGATATATTACAATTGGTTACATTTGTTCCCTATTTATACTAATCCAACCGATGCTATGAACCATTATGATGGTTCGGTTTTGCCTTAGATATTCCAACCAATGCATCCCTTGGTGGTGATGGTTGGTAATCGGTGGTCATGGTGGTGGTTACACCAAACCCAAAAGACCCAACTGTTCAGGTTTGTGTCAATTACAAACTAGTCCCTAGACTACAGTTTCTATGTATTGCGTAAATGGTCATTTGACCTTATTTAACTTAGAATCTATGAGGTAATGATCGGGATTAACCCAACATTCACCCCCTTAATCTTGATCATGCTGAAGGAGATTCTTCACACCAAGTATCTGTCGCATTGTGACAAAATGTATCCTTGGTAGTGCCTTTGTGAGTATATCAGCCCTTTATTGTTCTTCGCTGATGTGCACAACTGTTAAATCTTCCTTCTCGATGCATTCTCGTATGAAGTGATATTTTGTGTCTATGTGCTTGCTTCTTCCATGAAATACTGGGTTCTTCATGAGTGCTATTGTTGATTTGTTGTCCACATAGATTGTGATATTCTCTTCTTTAGAGTCTGTTATCTTGCTGAAAAGCTTTTTTAACCAGAGTGCTTGAGTAGCTGCTGCAGTTGCTGCAATGAACTCTGATTCGCAATATGATAAAGCTACTGTTCCTTGCTTCTGCTTATAGGAGAGTTTCCAAAGTAGAAAACTATTCCTGTTGTGCCTTTTCCTTCTTGAGTGTTGACACCATAACTGCTGTCACTGTAGCCTTGAATCTTGTTTCCATCATGCCCGTAAGTTATACCATAATCTTTGGTTCCTTTGATATAACGTAGAACCTGCTTTATTGCTTTCATATGTTGTTCTTGAGGTTCCTGCATGAATCGACTAAGTAATCCAACTAGAAAACTTAAGTCTGGTCTTGTATGTAACATATATCGTAAACATCCTATTATGCTTCGATATTCCGCAGGATTTACAAATTTTTCTTCGCTTAACTTTGTCAGCTTCAGTCCTGGTTCCATAGGTGTCTTTGCATCATTGCAGTCCAACATCCCTGTGTCTTTGAGTATCTTAGTCGCGTAGCCTATTTACTTTATCGAGATTTCACCCCACTTTTGTGTAACCTCTATGCCTAAGTAGTAGGCAAGTACTCCAAGATCATTAATTTCGAACTGTTCTTGCATTTGATACTTGAAGGATCCGATTTCCTTTTTCGATGTTCCAGTAACTATTAAGTCATCAACGTAGACTCCGATTAATAAAGTTGATGTCTTGTATTTTCTTGTGTAGCACACCTGCTCCAACGCACATTTCTTAAAGTTGAGTAACTTTAAGGTTTTATCCAGTTTAGTATACCAAGCACGTGGAGCTTGTCTGAGTCCATATAGTGCTTTCCTTAATCTGTATACTTTTCCTTTATCTTTTGTCTTTATAAATCCATCAGGCTGTGAGACATATACTTCTTCATTTAAATCACCATGTAGAAATGCTGATTTTACATCCAAGTGATGTACCTCCCATTTGTTGTAAGCAGCCAGTGCTAGAATCAACTTTATAGTTTCAATTCTTGCAACTGGGGCAAAGACTTCATCAAAGTCTATTCGATGTTCCTGAATATATCCTTTCGCTACCAGTCTTGCTTTATGCTTTATTATCTCTCCGTTAGCAGCTCTTTTTATCTTGAATACCCACTTTAAACCAATGGCTTTATGATCCTTTGGTAACGTAGTTAATTTCCAAGTGTTGTTTTTGTTAATGGAGTCGATCTCTACTTGCATTGTTTCAATCCATTTTACATCCTTTGATGCTTCTTTGAAATTCCTCGGTTCATCTTCAACTAGTAGAAGTCTTTCTGTGTTATCATATACCTCATTTAGAGTTCTGTATCCTCTAGTGGGTATGTGATCAACATTTGTGTCAGTAGTTGAAGGTGTGGAAGCTTGGGAATTTGATGAGAAGTTTATGGATTGTATCGGACTGTATTCAGAAGTGTTTGAATGGGGTATTGTCGAAGGCGTATATGGCGGTGAATTGGTAGGTGAAGGTGTTTCTTCATTTTCATTATCGGTAAGGACATCGTCTTCAGTTTCACTTTCTTGATCTTGTTGAACCTCCTCTATTTCTTGTGTTTCAATATTTTGAATAATGAAATCACTCCATTCTGGTTCTTTTGGATCGAAATCTTTGACGTGTTCCTCCCAATTCCATGTCTCGTCTTCTTTGAATTTCATGTCACGACTGACGCAGACTTTCTTTGATATTAGATCAAATAAGCGATATGCTTTTGATCCATGTTCACTACCCAAATATACTATTTGTATACTTCTATAATCTAATTTAGTAAGATGTTGTCAAGGCACTTTTGCATATGCTAAGCATCCAAATATTCTGATGTGTTGAAAATTTGGTTTTCTACCCTTTAATGCTTCGTAAGGAGTAACATCTTCTAACGACTTTGTCGGTGTGCAATTTAATAGAAAAATTGCATGTCTAACTGCTTCAGCCCAAAAGTTTTGTGGCATCCCTATTGCTTTCATCATACATCTTGTAGTAGAAAGTATTGTCCTGTTTTTCCTTTCGACGATGCCATTTTTTTAGGTGAATATGGTGCAGTTAATTGTCTGACTATCCCGTTCTCCCTACAGTACTTGTGAAATTCATTTGATGTGAATTCCCCTCCTCTATCTGTTCTAAACCTCTTTATCTTGGTTCCATGTTCTTTCTACACCCTTGTTTTGAATTCTTTGAAGACATCGAATGCTTGATCCTTTGAATTCAAAAAATATTCCCATATATATCTAGAGTAGTCTTTTACCAACAGAAATATGTACCTTTTATCTGAAGGTGTTGGTGGCGAAATTGGTCGGCATAGGTCTCCATAAATCAACCCCAATGCTGTTTTGGATCTGTGTTTTGCTTGTTGTGGAACTGGAGCTCTAACATGTTTTCCTATCAAACAGATGTCGCAGATATCTGTTGAGTGTTTGATAGAAGGTATTCCGTGAACCAAGTTCTTGGTGGTCATAGACTTTAGGGATCTAAAGTTTAAATGACCCAATCTTGCGTGCCATAGCCATGCTTCGTCACGTAGATTTGCTAGTAAGCATGTTGGTTCCCCTATTCTCAAGTTCGCTTTGTATAGCCTGTTCTTCAACCACGTAACTCTAAGTAGTATGTTGCCGTTTGAATCGTACAAGAGTAGTATATTCTTTCCATTACTATTTTGCAACCATTATCTGTTAACTTACCCAAACTCAATATATTACTTCTTAAATTCGGAATGTAATAAACCTGTGATATAGGACGTTGTTCCTTGTTCTTGCATTCCAATAGGATAGAACCTTTCCCTTTAATCTCTACGTATGATCCGTCCCCAAATCGTATGTTTCCAGTGATCTTTTCTTCAATCTCCTTGAAATGTTACTTCACACCTGTCATGTGATTGCTTGCACCATTATCTAGGTACCACAGACTTTCTTCACCCGGTGATGTATTCGGTGGTTCGAAGTTTCTTTCATTTAAGAATACTTCATGATGCTCTTCAATTGTAGCCATCAGTAGTGTTGGCACCAAGTCTTCTTCAATGAGATTTGATTGATCTTCTTCAGGATCCTTTTGAGTACAGTTTCTGGCGTAGTGACCAGGTTTCTTGCATTTGTAGCATCTTGTCTTACTTAGGTTACGTACAAATTTCTTTTTGTCTTTCTTGAAGTTATTCTGAGAAGATTCACGGTTCTTTTTATCTGACCTATAATTGTTTCCCTGGTTGCTTTTGCCCTTGTAATTTCCTTGTGCTCTAAAAGATTGCCCTTGACTATCATGCTGGGAAAACATAAGTTTTTCTTGACTATCTGGTTGTCTTTCCTTTTTGCATTTTAGTCTCTCCTCAAACGTCTTCATTCTTCCAATTGCTTCGTCTAGAGACATCTTATCCAAATTCGAGTATTGTTCAATTGATGCAACCATATGTAAGAATCTGTCTAGTACTGCGGTTAGAAATTTTCGTACTAGAGTAGAGACTTCGAAGGTTAAACCGACATTTATTGCCCTCCTTGTGATACTTGAAATATTTGAAACAAATGAATCTACTGGTTCATTTTCTTTCATTTGTAATGCCTTAAATTCTGCCTTTATTGTTTGTTGCTTTGCTTGTTGCACATGATTTTCTCCAACGTGTCTGGTCTTCAAAGCAACCCAAACTGTTTTTGCAGATTTATGTTTTGCAACTTGGAGGATTTGATCTTCCGGTAATGCTTGAAAAATAAAAGCTATCGCGGTTTTATTTGTTTTATTGTCGATTTCTGTGTTTAGTTGTTGTTCTACCACTTTCCAAATATTGAAGTTTGAGTTGTTCAACATAGGACATTGGAAACCGGTCGCTGAACCGATTTCCTTATTCTTTTTCCCAGTCATTTCAAAAAGGTTTTATTAAAACAACTTTTAATTTTTTTTTAATAAGTTTAAAAAAAACAAAATACACCACCCCCTTCTTAAATATAAGTTATAATTAAATAAAAAAAAAATTAATTATAAGTAAATAAAATTTAATTACTTATAAAAATAAAACTTATATATATAAAAGAGTAAAAAAAAATTGATAAAAAAATGTACGGGTGTTTTTTTTACGCTTTTCCCCTTTTCGTTTCTTCTTCTGGGATATCAGCTGCAATTAGGGTTCTTCCCCTAATCCAAATTGAGTGTTGGTGACGGTGGTTCCGATGAAGGTTTGTCTTCTCCGGTGAAATAAGAGGTTGATTTCTTGTCTCTGTAACCTAATCGAAGTTTTCGGTGTGAATCCCTCCTTTCTTCTAAGACAGGTAAGTCCTCTTTGACTTTTCCGACGGGTGCCGGTGGTGGTAAAACCGCCTAGGTTCGGCCGCCCTGAGTATCCGGTGAATTCCAATTAGCCCCTTGTCGAACTTCGGTGACGGTGGCTAATCCCCTTGAATTCCGGTGACACTATCTTCTTTCTCCATTTGGTTTCAACCGGCAATGATGAAAAAACCTTTGGTTTAATCAAGGCTCTGATGCCAATTTATGGTTATACACAGGTATAATCAGAATCGTTGAAATCAAACACAAATACTAGATTTGTTATTATGAGAAAACTGTAAAATTGATATATTACAATTGGTTACATTTGTTCCCTATTTATACTAATCCAACCGATGCTATGAACCACTATGATGGTTCGGTTTTGCCTTAGATATTCCAACCAATGCATCCCTTGGTGGTGATGGTTGATAATCGGTGGTTATGGTGGTGTTACACCAAACCGAAAAGACACAACTATTCAGGTTTGTGTCAATTACAAACTAGTCCCTAGACTACAGTTCCTATGTATTGTGTAAATGGTCCTTCGACCTTATTTTACTTAGAATCTATGAGGTAATGATCAGGATTAACCCAAAAGCATAATCGTATTTATGTGTGCATATGTCTGTGTTAGTATAAGTATGGTAAATTCCTTGACGGGTACGCTTCGAACATAGGAGGATGTGTAAACCTCAAGGATTGTAGCTTTTACAGCTTCAAAAGTCATGAATGTCATGTGTTCATGCAACACTTGCTTCCTGTTGCCTTAAAATAGATGATACCAAATGCAATATGGGATGCGATGAAAAGTTGTGCAAATTCTTTCGTGCAATATGCTCAAAATTAAAGTGTTACACATATAAGACCTAGAGAAGTTGCAAGAAAGTATAGTTGTTACTATTTGCAAGTTAGATAAAGTCTTTCCACCTGGTTTCTTTGACTCAGTGGAGCACCTTAACTTGTAATACATTTGGGGAATGAAGCTATTCTCGAGAGTCCTGTGCAATATAGATGGATGTATATCTATGAAAGGTAAGTGTTAACCAGATTTTCTAGATTATAATATCCTTTCATAGTTATTACTGTATACATTTATTAAGTTTTTTATTCCAATAACTTTTTTAGGAAATTAGGTTCATTGAAAAGAACGATCCAAAACTTCATCTCGTACATGAGGTATCCACCCAATGCTCATTGTATCTTGATCTGACAAAGTTCCATCTCGTTCTTCGAGTTCAGACTCAAAAGCATATTTAACAAGAAAGGAAGAGAAGCATCCTTAACACCATTCGAGAGGCACAAGGCTCATACCCATGTATTGCTAACTTGTCAAGAGGTTCAACCAATCATAAGGTATATCAAATACTTTTATTGTCACAAGTATCTAAAATATAATTGTAACACTTTTCTAACATAGTGTTTAATTTTCTAGCTCGTTTGATAGTTGGGTCCGAGAAACATCTCCTTATATTGATGTAAAATAACTTTCTACAGCCAGAGAACAAAAGTTTGCTAAGTGGTTTAAGGAAAATGCAAGCACAAAACTAAAGTTAAACTCTAAATTAAAACTAGCAGCACTAGATATTTCTTAGATGATCATGTAAATTCTGTTATTCATGTAGTTTTTTGAAAGATTAAATGGAAACTATGAACATTTGAAAGGTCTTGCATGGGGACAAGTTCCATACCAAACAAACATGGTATTGGGCGGGTTACACACAATAGTGGTGTATGCGTGAGAGGGTCTTATTCTACTACGGATCGTTGGAAGAAGCCTTCGAGCTTGACTACCGCACTAACGATGGACGTTGCATTGTTGTGTTATTCAAATGTTCATGGTTTGACCCTTTTCATGGGGTAAAACTGGATCGTAAGCATTATTTAGTTGATATCAAACACAAATCAAAAGGATGTATTGAAGACCCGTTTGTCCTAGCATTACAAGTGGAACAAGTTTGTTATGCACTTTATCCTTCTATGACTAATGAATCGAAAGATTGGTGGGCTGTTGTGGAGACTAATTAGCCTAGAAGTAGTTATGAAGTAGCACGATTTTGCATTTGTAGTAGATGACAATGATAATGTGGAGGAGGAAGATTTCTTTCAAGAGAGTGAAAGGTTGATTTTTAATCTGGACACAAGCAAATATGATGATATTGAACAGGTTTGTGTTGTCACTGAAGGAGAAATTGAATAAATTCCTTATGATTATGTTCACAATACTCATTTACCAATTAGTGACGATGAACAAGAGTTTATAGATAAAGATGATGATTCAAATGAGGATGTTGATGAAGAACTTGAGGTATGTGTTGGTTTATGGACATAAATTAATAGACGTATGCTAGGATCGAACTCGAGATCACGGGATTGCACACTTTACGTATAAAGAGTAAATGAATAATTATTTATAAATGTTATATATAATAATTAATAAAAATAAAACAATTAACGACCATTAGTATTTAACGGATAATGGCTAACGACCGTTAGACGAATATGAGGAAAGTTTTATTGTGTAAATAATTGGAAGTCAAGAAGGTTCCGGAACACCCATAAGGGTGTGGTGGCCGATCGGTTTAGGGGTGGGGAAACCCAACCCAAACCTAACTTGAGCTCCAAGATTTGTTACACTATAAATACAAAGGCATTCTTTAGGTTTTGGGTACCTCTTTACACACATAATACCTAAAGTTTTTCTCTTGTTCTTTTCTTGTTCCAAAATCGTCCAAACATCCCTAAACCCTTAGGGATTCAATTTTGATCTTCTAAAAGTGTTTTGTTTTTTCAATTACTTGCATAATCTTTTACTTGGTATTAGTACGTATGTACAAGAACGTGATATAACCACAGTATTGGTTATATCTTGGATTGAATAACAAAACGGTAAGGGGTTATTCGTGTAATCCTTATAAACCCTAATTAGGGTTATTGAACTTGAATTGAAGAATAAGTTCTTGTTTGGCTAGAACTTTGAGGTACGTTTACTATTTATTGTTTGGTTAATTAATTATACATTATGTGATCCTATACGCTTCCGCATGTGTATTTGATGTTTATTGTTTATATATATGATATGTCATGTTATATAATTCCAACAATATGTTTGTTCTATTTGGTTAGAATATATCATATTTTGTTAAAATGGATAATATTGGGTTTTAATGGGTTATATTGGACTGTAATAGGTCATAACATATTTGAATGGGTTACAATAGGTGTTAATGGGTCATATAGGGTTGTGATGGAACATAACAGATCCTCACTAGTTTTGATGGGTTGCAATGGTTTTAATGGGTCATTTGAGGTTTTAATGGGTCATAACAGTTCATTATCAATTTGTTGGCTGTTTGGCTGTTATGTTTGTTGATCGTTGGCTGGTTGGCTATCTTGTTTGCTGATTGCTTGCTGTTTGGTACTTTGGTTATTAC
This sequence comes from Artemisia annua, assembly GCA_014162995.1. NCBI lineage: Eukaryota > Viridiplantae > Streptophyta > Magnoliopsida > Asterales > Asteraceae > Artemisia > Artemisia annua. The sequence continues at coordinate 21,057 of LBNU01037260.1, read as the reverse complement.
CATTTGCTAGTTGTTTGGCTGCTGCTAATTTTGATGGTTGTTTGGTTGCAGTTTTTATTGATGTTTCTGTTTGCTGACTTTGCTCGCTAGCGAATTTGAATATTCTACGTAGTTATATTTTTGAAATTTTAAAATACTATTGAATTTTATACATTTTTGAATGATTTCTTTAAAATCCATTTATATGCGGTAACTTTTATAGGGAATTCAAAAATTAATTATAATTTATAAAAAAAAAATGAACTTTTCTCGTAGAAAGTTTAGGGATTTCCTAGTGATTGTTTGCTAGAAATCAGGGATGGAACCAGAACCAAATATGACCGGGTGCACAAAAATTTTGTAACCGCAATATAGAAACACATTTCGATAGACCGGGTGCCTTTTAGATACATTTAGGAAAAATTGATGTTTTTTTCAAAAATTAACACTACATTGAAAAAAATCCACAGGAGTCCGGACACCCGCGGGAACCCCTTGGTTCCGTCCCTGCTAGAAATCCGTTGGATGTTTTTGACATCCGCCCGCAGAACTCACATATTCCCTATGAAATGTGTCGCTAAATTAGTGACAACTTTGTGACGAAGTTTAGTAAATACGTTTTGGATCAATTGTGATGGATTTCCTAGGGAAAATATCAGTCGGAAAATTTTAAAATCCGTCACAAAGCTTCATCACTAAGCGTTTCCGAGCATGGTTTTCGTTAGGGATTTTTTCCATCAGAAATTCGTCACAATAGGCCTTTTGTGACGGATTTCTTAGAGATTTTGCCGTAGGTAGAGGCCCTTTTTCAAATAGTGATGTTAAATTAAAAGAGGCTATGCTTACCTATAGTTCTTTAGATACCGCAGCTTTTCGTAGAACTCAATAAAAGCCTGCTTTAACTTTCCTTGTGCTTCTTTGAGTTCATTTTTGTTGAACTGCAAGTCTGAACTTAAACTATTGAACACACTTCTCATAGTGGATATCGGTGTTTCAGTTGTGGCGTTGAGCTTTATACGTTTTAAAACGTCTAAAGAAGCCATCTCTTGATATTGTTCATTCACTTCACCTTCAATATACCAAAGTTTAAAATATATATATATATATATATATATATATATATATATATATATATATATATATATATATATATATATATATATATATATATATATAAATTAATTTACAGTACTATCACGATTGTTTTGAAATTATAATTTTTTATTTATTATTTTTATTATTAATATTATTATTTTTAATATAAAATAGCTACCTGTATTTCGTTCCATGACGGGAGTGACAGTAGCAGGCTTATTAACTTTGATTCGAAGAGCAATGAAAGCATCCATTTGTATTTTCAATTCTTCAGCTTGTTTAACAACTTCCTCCACTTTTTCTTTGTAAAAGTTGACAACTTTGTTGAGCTCATAATCAAGACTTTTAAAGAACACAACCTCAAACTCTCCTCCATCGTCTGATGTCCGTTGGAAAGTCGTTTCATATTTCAGACACGCCCCTCGTTCTTCATCTTCATACTGCATTGCACTTACAAGAATCACTTCCTCTTCTTCTTTATCTCTTTTGACGCTAGCGTTACCCAAATGGCTAGTTAGTCCACTAAAAGCTCTAAAAAGAGACCCCTTTCTCTTCAAAGAAGTCGCTTTTGATGGCGGTTTCATCTTATTCAAAGACCGCCTTACGATATCTTTTACAAGATTCTTGAGTTGGTTGTAATTCATATACGCTTCTTGCCATTCTGGCACCATTTGTGATGCAAATTCTTTTCCAAACTTCATTGTTGGTTTTGTTTTCTAAACTTAAATACGAAATGAACTTACAAGATAATGTGATTATATAGGATGCATAATGTATCCGTCTTGGTTTGCATTCTAAAATGTATTACTAGTACAAAAAAAGAATGTCTGTTTTATAGTTTTAACATGGTGTTCTTATTTTCAGTTTCACGTAGGGGTTGATGGGGTCAAGTGGCAAACTAGTCAATTATTTATTTATTTATTTATTTATTTATTTATTTATTTATTATTATTATTATTATTATTATTATTATTATTATTATTATTATTATTATTATTATTATTATTATTATTATTTTATTTTATTTTATTTTTAATGGCGGATGTATAGAGAAACTAGCAACAAGCTAGACAAAAATTACAAAGGCTTTAAAAGCCAAGAGTTCTAACAACTAACATTAGGCCCTCTATTTTTTAACCAAGAAAAAGAAAAAGTACGAATGGAATCAGTGAATTAATTTATTGCAAAGTAACTTGTCGTTCTCCAATATTGATCGCATCCTTTTTAACGAACATTCCTACCTATAACATTTCATTTGGCTACTTTGTATAGGCAAGACTAAATTAGTGACCGATTTCGAAAACAATCCTAACGTTGACTAGAGACGTGTTAATTTTGACTACACTTGACATTCCAAGTCACCATAACTTACTGAAGAAAAGATAAAATAAATGAGACTTGCTTTAGAATGTATATAGTTAATAGTTCTATCTCTTGTCTTAACAGCCCAAAGTAAAAAGTGTTGTGTATTTTGCGAAAGCTATAGTTACATGCTAAAAGGCTTCCAAAAGATCTGCATCAAACATACTCATAGACCACTAAGCTGGATCCATAAACCTGTTAATTCAACCCATTAGAACTCTTCTTATATATATATGGTTTGTCTAACATTTTATTAGGATTATGATCTAACATTTTATTAGACATGGTTTGTCTAACAAAAGGCACATCTTAGATAATCAATTAATGAACATAACTTACAAAGATGATATTAATGGTTTATTAATTATACCTGAATTTCTCATATTTTTACTAATATAAACTAATATTTATAAATTATAATCTTATATTACTTTTATTAATCTTGATTTAGGTGCTCGTTTGGTTTGTAAATGGGCTTTGGATTTGATATAGGTTTGAAATAAAAGTAGAAGAGATATGTATATCATTGTTTAAAAAAGTTTTTTGTTTTGTATTTTTAAAATAAAATGGGTATCAAAATTTATTTACTGTTTTTATTTTGAAATAAATCAAACAAGATTGGCGACGGCCGGCCGCGTTGCGGCCTGGCGAGTTTTTTTTCGGTGTAGTAATTGTTTGTTGTTTAATCGTTTTTTTACTGCTTGTGATATGGTTATATTTTAAAAAAAATTTTAGTCAAAGTATACATTGCTTCATTTATAAAATGCATTTTGATTTTTATTTTTTTGTTTGTGTTAAAGTGGCATTGTGGTTTTTATTAATATAATACGGCACTGTTTTATAGTACGTGTTTTTAATATGACATAGTTATAGTGAAACGTGAAAGCGAGAAAATGGTTTGTTGTTTATGTTGAAATTTTAATACGTTATGAATATTTGTCTTTTTTCGTACGATGTCGTACCATTTNTCAAAATATACATTGCTTCATTTATAAAATGCATTTTGATTTTTATTTTTTTGTTTGTGTTAAAGTGGCGTTGTGGTTTTTATTAATATAATACGGCACTGTTTTATAGTACGTGTTTTTAATATGACATAGTTATAGTGAAACGTGAAAGCGAGAAAATGGTTTGTTGTTTATGTTGAAATTTTAATACGTTATGAATATTTGTCTTTTTTCGTACGATGTCGTACCATTTATGTATGCTTTTTTTTTTTTTTTTTGGTTTTTAGAATAGTAAGTTCTATTTTTTTCCTTGTGTGTTTTTGTTAAAAACACGGCGGTCGGGGCAGGTTTTTTTTGCCGTTGTATGTGATCAACAATTTCTTCCCTTCCTAAGGACATGCATTACTTAGGAAAGTTAAAACTTCTTTAATGTTATCAACATTCTTCAGTGTATTCAAATACTATTTCTACTTCAAACAGGCTGCTAACTGATGAAAATCAAAAAAGTACTTTAGCATTTAAATGGCAAGAATATTTCAACACAATATTCTACATTAAAGTAGCTGATATAGGTTCTCTTATTACATTTTAATGTATCTTATACCCTACACTCTTTTCCGCATACTAATCCTTCAATACCGATATGAAAGGGGTGTAAAACGTTGTAATTACTGGTGTATTTGCTGCAGTTGCAGTTGCAGCAACCTTTGCTTTCTTGTCTGCTTGAGCAAGTGCATTTGTTGCAGCTCCAGCGGCCAAAAAAAAAAATGAATCCTTTCGAAATCTTCCGCATTAGGATATCCTGCAAATTACCATAAATTCAGCATATTTATCAACTTATTTAACTGCTTATAAGGTTATCTACTATACTATATTTTGAATAGTTACAAACAACCAAACAAAGATGATTACTACAATGCTATATTTTGAATAGTACGTTAAACATGCACCACAAAGATGATTACTACAATACTATATTTTGAATAGTTACAAACCACCAAACAAACCTAATTGTGAGATTTGGAGCCAATTGCGATGTATGGAGAAAGAGGATTAGGACAGAACCCCATCCTGAAAAATACAATGGTTTAGTTTTCGGTACATACATATAAGCTATATGATGAACATACCTTATACGCAATCATGGCACGTGAATAGCGCATGAAGTTCCTTGCCTTTGGAGTGAATATATCAACCATCAGCCGTTGTGAGAATTTTGACTCGTCAAAAACATCATGAGACTGAAGCCTATCTTCCTCATAAAGTCCGTAAGAGCCAAGTATTAATCAACAACATGGACTCAGTTCTCTAAAGATAACATAGAAATGATAGGTCTTGTAAATTGACCCATAGTGTGGTATATTACGCACCGTTAAGTCAACCAAAGGCATTCTTTCAGTGAATGCCTAGTGAGATTACAAACTCATCATTCATTAAAAATCAGAAACAAACAATGTAAATTGTTGTTTTACCACCTCTAATTAGAATTGTCAATTTGGTTATTACTAAAACTGGAACAACATGTCGTAATTATTAATTAATAAGATTATACAAAACAAAACATATTGAAAAAGTAGTAATAGTTTTGATTTAAGGAAAGATTTAAATTGTTTAAAATAGCTCAAGGATATATCTGATGAATGTTATACCTTGTTGTGTATATCCCTTCAGCAAGGGTTGTAAGTCTGTAACACCTCCACCAGCTACGACCAGCTCGTATTGATATGTTAAAATTGCATGTAGTCCCCCTAGAAACCGGATCATTTACCAGGCTTGGAAGGACTAATGATTGACTAACTACACTCCAACAGCTTATGCATCTTGAAAGGGGAAAGCAAATGAATACAATTTTCAGCATATGCCTTCAAATCAAGACCATTAAAACCTTTGGGGGATACTAACATGTATGACATCTTCTCATACAAATGGCATCGTTTTTTTGGGTTGACATTAGAGATTGTGGATATTTAAACTTTTAGTTCTATCTCTCCAACTTTGTGTATGTAACATGCAGGTGAACGTTATTGACCCATTATCTTATGAACGGGTCGATTAAAATTACATTTTTTCTACTAAGGGGTCAAAAGGTTTTATAAGATCAAGTCAACCACTATGTATCGTTAATGCATAAAAGCAACTAAATATATTTATTTAATAGCTACTCTTTTTCAATCGTAACTAATGGCCTAATGCCTTAATTACTTACGAAAGCATGGACTCAGAAAGAGGTTTTATGATAAAGCCGCATACTAATATATTATTCATAAACTTTGGGGCATTAAGTTGCTTTCCCTTATGGTTGGTTATAATGCAAAATCAAACTATGCTTCAAGTGGTTCCTATCGAATGGTCCCTGAGAGAAAATCCAATGTGACCGGGCCACATCCTTCAAGTATATACATTTTTATAAAAAGGATGTGTAAGTTCTGAAATAAGCATGTCCGTGCTAAGTTGCTCAATAAATGGGATTAAAGTGAAAGATTAGTTAATAAGATGAAGCGGTATCTTATTGACGAATTAGCATTGCAAAAGGATGGCTCAAACCAAGCTAAAAGTTGAGATAGTTTAAAGATGTACCTGTTTAGAGCACTGAAGCTTTTTATAGACACCCAAAAGAACCTGGCTGCAAAACACACAATTATGTTTCTGTAAGAAAGTCATAGAGATGTAATATGAAATAACACGATAGTAAATGAAACTCTTGAGTAATTTATACCTTCATTTCTACTTTACAGTCAATAACTATAAAATGGCATACCCAAAAGTGGCAGTCACACAACATGTACACATACACACGCTAGCTTTCGATATATGTATCTTACCTAATCCAGAACATAATCACTTTCGGTGTTGCCAATCCATTTCGCCATTCCAATAACCCTTTCCTCATTCTTTTGCAATTCCACTCAAAACATCTCAACTGAAACATATTAACACGTGTTATCAGCAAAAGTCGTTAGCTGTATGCGTAAGTACTAATTACCTTTAGTAGTTCTTACGCGGGAAGTAACAGAGTCGCTGGTACTGTATTACCTACAATAGCAATTCATTAAAAAAAACATATTTCAAGTGACATCAAGAATATTAACAATAAAATTATTATCAAGTCATCAATTCACATACTTAAGAACCTTGAAAAACACAGTACGAAGTTAATCTCAGCCTGGGCCGTACACATCGTCAAATGATCAATCTTAATCCCATTGGACCCGGAACATCAACCAACTCGCATATGAATGCCTGCAATTGCATAACCACAAATTAAAGTAAATATTAACAATATTACTTTCATGTGACGTCAAACAACCCCTTAGAGGGTTCCTAGGACTACTTTCATATTCTTGTCTACATCATCATTATAGGAGAAGCACTAAACGCAATTCGAATCAACCACCATCAAATTGCAACAATTTAAGCCAAAACATCAGGTAACAATATTGAACAAATTAAACCAATTTAATAATAAAAAAAACTGAAATAAATACATACTAAAGTTGCTTAATCTCCATTGATTGCTGCTTCAAGTCCTTTACAATACATCATCCCAATGACCTCAAGATATCTCTCAACATCCTAACGATGCAACCTTCGTTTTTGGCTCATTATTTTTGGCCGGCGACTTCCCTTTACGGGTATTTGGCAGCTGCAAGTATGTACAAAAAAATAATTTTGGAGCAGCCCAAACACCCCTAATACCAACCTGAATGAAGTAGAGATCTACAAATTCAACATAAAGTAAATATAAACAAACCTTTTAAGAAGATGAGTGTTTTTTCGTGCGTCTAAACTCACCAACAACAAAAATCCTATCTTACTGACAACACATCCTATCCTCGATGATTCACCTCTGGCTCGTTGGTAGGGGTATCTGTGGTGGTGGTTCAGATGTGGTGGTTGGATGCATCCAATCCGTGTATATCCATTATGGTTTTTGATGACATGATTTGAGCGGTTGTATGTGTGTGTAGAATTCCTGAGAATGTTCTAGGTTTATCATGTGTGGAAATCAGATATATCATCAAATACCACTTTGCCTCACGTGATGTATACTGTTTTCTGTATATAAAGGATAATACGGGCCAAGCTAATCAGAAACCTAAAGTAAACGGGCCATAATTTTGATCGGGCTGGGCTAGGGAATTTTTGGCGGGAAAATGAGATAGCAAAACGACGTAGTTTTCTATCTCCTTTAATATATACTTATAATTATAATGTTTTTATTGTTTTTGTTCTACAATGTTTTTATTGATTTCCTGAGGTCTCTCTTTTTTTTAATGTCATAATAATAAATCAAAGGCTATTGGCCTATTGTTCATGCAAGAAAAAATTTTGAGGGCAGGCGATAGCCGGTGGAAACAAAAAGCACATTTATAAAAGTGTGATTCATTTCGTGACTTGTCACTGGACGCAATAAGGTGGGTCGCGACCCTCTTTTTTTCCTGCCACGTCAGCTTTCTCTCTCCAGCGACCTGCAGGCGATTGGGTACCCCAGTAAAGGCGACCTTAATAAAAAGTGGGCCTTTGTTTTTTATGAGTGTATAGAATTCGGTCTCGACCACGACCGATTTCGTTTTCTTTTATCCTTCTAATCGGTCGTGACCCTCATACCACAACAATGAACATCGGTCGTGACCTACTCGACCCACTCGGTCGACAAGCTTATTGCGTCCAGCCTCATCATATATATTTTACTTTATAAAAGTGACCGTAAGAATTAAAGCCATTCAAAGATATTTATTATATAAAGTTCTAAAAAGTAAAAACACACACAACGTGGTTCTATATTTTAAAATTTTGTATGTTAAATTAAAGAAGACTAACTTATAAGAAGAAAAGTATATTTTGATATTAGAAAAAATTACATGTTTCGTTTTTGCGGTTTATCTTAAATAACACGTTTAGTTCCTATTTTATTTTAATTACACCATATATATTTATTTTTAAAACTTATTACCCAGATAGTCCCTATTTTGGATGGGACGTTAGGGTGGTGGCATTGTTCTCGGTGTGGACTCGGTATGGAGCGGCAAAGCTCGGCATCAACATTGCCATGCCTTCGGCATGATAGATTCGGTATTGTCTTCGGTGTGTTTTACCGAATCGGCAAAACAAAGGGCATTAAATATTATGAACGTTACCAACTTTTTTGGCTTTTTATTTTACATCTTTTATTTCTTTAAAAATATAAATGGTCAATAAACTTACTCTAAAAGATAAAAACAAACTGTTTATTAAAAATACGATTTTCGCCGGTTTTAAGAGGTCATATCAAACTAAAAAAATTTACCGAATAGATACCGTTCCTCCATACTACAAATCCTATATTCGACTACTTAGACGACACCGTTAGTATTGTATTTCAAAGTTACGACACACATGCGTAGGCCAAAATTAGCTAGTTTTAGTCTCCGCTTTTTATTCAATTTAGTGGATAGATAGATACCTATTTTTGTAGATAGATTAGGCTCACACTAAATTTCATTTGATTATCAATTTGACATTTAGTCGTCTTATATTATGGGTTATCAATGTAAAAAGTAATTAGATTTTTTTCATGTTGTGTGTTATTTTTTATAGACAATAATATTAATATATATATATCTTTAGAAATTTAGAACTTAATTATTAATACGAGTCCATAAATTTACAGTTTTTATACAACTCACTTTTAATTAGTAAAGATGCTCTCAATCTGTGTATTGACAAAGTACAAAATATATTGTACACAGGCTCTTCACCATCACATTTACATATTAAAATAACATCTATTTAAACGGGTCCATCTATACCGGTGAATATCTTCCCATAATTAACTTAAAGAACAGAGGACTAAGGCGTCGCGCTCACCTCAGGCATCATGTTGCCTCGTAATGATTACGCAAATTCTACAATGATAAATTTTAAATTAGTGCCCCCAATAAAGAGGATATTAGTTAGCCACAAAAATTTCGATGCTCCTATATACTTCCAATTTTTGCCTAATGCATATGTTGAGTGCAGTTTTTGTCATGTGCACTTACCCACCACCACCCATGCTAACTTCAATTTTTTTTTTTGAAAAGGCATCACCAACCGGGGTAACCAATTCGGGTTCAAAACTAAGTCACAGGTGTGAAACACAAACGGAGGAAGATGACGATACTTTAGATCATGTACCATTAAAGCCCTTAATGTTTGTAGGTTTTACATTGTTGCCCCAATCAAAGAGTTTTATCTACAATAAAGTTAAAATAGTTTATAGAATTGACAACTTACACCCTAGTTTGAGAAAATTTACTTATGTTCAGTTACTACTAGTTCTAAAATAACACAATGCTTTGTATACAGTTAAAAAAAAAAGTCTCAAAAGTTGTCCAATGATATGAGTATGTCCACGAATTTGACAGTATTGTTTTTAATCCTTTTCCTTACCTTTTGCCATATTCTTAAACTTCTTTTCATATATACACAAATGAAATCTTCTATATTCACGAACCTTACATTGTATAAAAGTATCACATCATCGAAATCTAGGAGACACTATTTCAAAGCTCGACTTTTTTTATTATGGCACAGGGCCCCCAAAATCCATGGGACGGCCCTGTTTACAACAATTTTTGGTTCATCTTGCGTCTCGTAAAGCATTCTAGCTTTCCATTTAAAAGAGTTATCCGTATTCAGATATAGCTATTTAGATATAAGTAGTTCCAGGTTCAAACTATATGATCAATACGAAACTATATAAGATAGTCGATAAAAAATTGATCAAGGTAACAAGAAGGCATAAAGCTGATCGAAATTTACAAGGAGGATTGATTTCGATTAAATCGCCTAGAATGTTTAGAAAAACAAATCATTTTGCCATGTTTCGTGTTTGTGACATTTCTTTAACAAATACTATGTTGGTTGGTAGATGGTCACAAGAAAGCCATTTGTCATTTGTATTCACACTTCTTTGGGTGCCAATATTCTTTCTATTTTCTACAAGTCTTTATTCGGTAATATCCAACTTTTTTGGCTTTTATTTTTAATCTTTTATTTTCTTTAAAAAATATAAATGGTTCAAAAACTTACTCTAAAGATAAAAATCAAACTGGTTTATTAAATACGATTTCGGTTTAAGAGTATATCAAACTAAACATAAAAATTTACCGAAGATACCGTCCTCCATACCTCAAATCCTATATCGACATACTAGACGACACCGCTTGTATTGTATTCAAAGTTACGTAACGGGTAAGGGTGTAAGGATGTACCTTGGGTGGCAATATGTATAAAATAAAGGATTAAGATAATCTTTTGACATAAACAATTATTTAATTAAAATATATAACTTTTTTCTCTCTAAAATATTTCTTCCATCCCATTAACAAATCCATATCCTTCTAATCCCATTAAACGGCCCCCTATTCTGTCGATGATCACTTAAGATTATGCCCAAGGTATAGGGACAAGATCCATACTTTATTAAGGGGGTTGGCAACACCCACGGTAGGGCACGGTGCGGGGTGCCTACCGCACGGTAACACCGCCGCCGTGTCTACGGGGAGGGCACGGGAGGACACCGTTCGGGAAAGATTACCGCACGGGATGTGAAGAAAAACGACCGTTGGAGCTTTAATTTTTCGACCGTTGGACTTGGAAAAGGAGCGTTGGACTTGGAGAAAAACAATGGCTTCTCATGTTCTTCTTCTTCTTCCTCGTTAAACTCTTCTCCAGCCATTTCTTGGCTTCTCATGTTGTTGGATTTGATGAAAATGAAGCAGGAAAATATCTTGGGTTGTTACTTGGGTCTATTTCGTGGTCATCGTTTAATGAAAATGAAGCAGGAAAGTATCTAGCATATATACTTGGCATCCCATTAAAAAATGGGTGAGGGAAGGAGGAGTGCATAGTTGCATACCATTGAAAATGAAGCAGGAAAATGGGTGATGAAAATGAAGCAGGAGCCAAGTGCATACCCATTAAAAAACAAAAAAGAAAGAAAAAAAAATAGTAAAGGGTGAGGGGGTGTGTTGCCAACAAAAAATGGGTGAGGGAAGGAAAAAGTGGGGGGATGATGTGGCATAAGGGGATTGGGTGTAAGTGAGTGAAGGGATTTGGGGTGAGGGGTGTGTTGCCAACCCCCTAACCTAGTTGATTGAAAACCCGATATTTTTAAATATTTCTACAAAGTAANTTTTTTTTTTTTTTTTTTTTTTTTTTTTTTTTTTTTTTTTTTTTTTTTTTTTTTTTTTTTTTTTTTTTTTTTTTTAGAATAGAACCTAGAAAAGAAACAAAAATACAAATAGAATGCATCTCACCCCGTTAATCAAGCAAATTAAATGAAGAAAGGGACCCAATAGTTCCAAATAGAAATACAACAACTAACTCGGGTATACTAACACCAAGGGAAATTTTTAACATTCAGAAACTAAATCAACAAAAGAACAATAAAACACAAGACAAGATAGCATCTTGCTCAAATCAGTCAAAATGAAGATCGATGGAACTCATTTTCTTCTAAGTCGTCGATTTGTTTATTAAAGTCATGTAATATAAACTGTGCAACAACAGTTTTATTAATAAACCGAACCGCTTGAACCAAGGATTACAATGACGTACGAGTGTATTACCTGTTTCAGATATGCAAAGAAACGTACGTACATATAATAAGGATATACATAACCAAGATTAGACATGTTATCAAAATTATCTATTTCTAACTTGTTTAAGAAAAACAAACTGTGTACCGTGTACGTAAGACTTGAACACGTAACCTTCTTTAATTTCTTTTAACTAGTTTTGCTAGGATGTTTAAAAAGATTAAGAGGCAAATTTGCTATAAAAAGAGAACATTCTTGTTTCTTGATGGATCGTCTTCTTGTTACCTTCCTCCCTTTATTCCTTGGGTAATGAATAAATGAATAAATTCAATAAAAGAAAATATAATAAAATTGGATTTGTTGTTCGTCGTTGCTTATTTGGGCCATGATATTGTTCCTTCATGCACCCCACGTTATACACACAACGATAAGTGATATTATATATCTATTACATGTTTAGACCTATCCTTAGAGTTGTATATACTTTATATTCAAATTTCTTCCCTCTTTTTTGCATTTAAATTATTAGATATTTGTACTCAATCATGCATCTTGATGCAGTTTGAAGAATAAATGGCCTTAGATTAAACCATCCCTTAATTTGTTGGCCTTTTATTCTTTGTAGTGTTGTCTTTATCAGATATATTAGCAAATAATAATGTGGCTGACTTAAGGTCCTTGAATTGGTAATTGTATTTAATTAGTGTTTCTTCAATAAACAAGACCTTAAAAACACGGATTAATAATAAATTAACATGGCTTACACCCTCATTTTTCACACAAACCCAAATTATTCACTCACCATTGTGAGTCGGTTTTCTTCTTTCTCGCGCGTGAGTTGGTTCGATTGCATGGGGTTCGCGCGTGGGTTTTGATGCTCACCGACTCCCTCATGATATGGATACGGGTAGCCTAAAATGAGTAGTGCAATTACTCCGTACAACACATTCCTTTGGTACCAAGGACATGGACTCTTTCAAAATAATATGTTAGCTTTAGTTAATTAAGAATAAATCAGTTTTGATTTATGAAGATCATGCTTGCATGAATGTTTTCATAGAAAAAAAAAAAACAAAAATATATTCGTTTTTTTTTAGAACGGCAACTAACTATCTCACAATTTACACACTAAAGACTATCTCACATGTTCTAAGCAGAACTTGAACCCACAACTATTTTGGTTTGTGAGCTTCTCACACAACAAGGGGTACCATAGAACACTGCATGCCCTTTGGTACAAAGATATCTTGGTTAATCGATAATAGAAAATCCTTCTATCGTTACAAGTCCCGTATATATTCACAAAATCTCGTATGTTCTTTGTTGTTTCATGACTAGAAAAATGTTACAAAAATAAAATTAGTGTATAACTTGGTTTTTATGAGTTTTATACCTGGATAAGAAGTTCGTTCATAAAACATATCTGGATAAGAAGCTAGTAATTTTTAGCCATGATATGATATGCTCAAAACAGCTTAGAACATGAGAATTAGGTTTGAATCTAGAATTTTTGATAGGTAAATGACACATTTACGAGTATTAAATAAAATATACACAAAGAGTTTACAAGCAACACTTCGCATCACGGTTACGACCCAGCCTGGCTGGCCTTCCCTAGTCCACCCTCCATTTTATAATTTTTATCTCACTTTTTATTTCTAAAAAAACAATTAAAAACCTATTCTCAAAAAATAAAATACAAAAAACCACGTTCTAACAACAAACACAAACACACCGAGTCAACTCACCTCACACGAGTTAAACTCACTCTTTCTATATATATAAACTTCGTAAAACCAACAACATTACATTCAACACTTTAATTTCTCACAATGGCGGGACAAAGTGCCCCATACTACACCCCGACCGGCAAACCAAACACCGCCGCAGCCGCCACACATCTCCTACGTAAAAACAACGTTGTACTAACATGTGTCGTGTTTTTCCTATGTTCTTTTTTCTACTTATTTGGTGCATGGGAGCCTCGCGCCACTCAAAACAACACATCTCTACGTACCAACATGATAAACTGCGCCACCACTATAAACTCCACCGCCGTCACAGCCGCCGACTCATCAAAATCCCTAGACTTTTCATCCCACCACTCAGCCGCCACAGATGACGGCGTGACCGTAAAAACATATCCACCATGTGACATTAAGTACTCAGAATATACCCCTTGTACGGACCAAAAAAGATCCTTGAAGTTCCCACGTGACCGTCTTATATACCGTGAAAGGCATTGTCCCGAAAAGAATGAGCTTTTGAAATGCCGTATACCGGCACCTTATGGTTATAAGAACCCGTTTAAATGGCCAACTAGTAGAGATCTTGCATGGTATGCTAATGTACCACATAAAGATCTAACGGTGGAAAAAGCGGTTCAGAACTGGATCAGGTTTGAAGGTGACCGGTTTAGGTTTCCGGGTGGTGGAACCATGTTTCCTAATGGTGCTGATGCTTATATTGATGATATTGGCAAGTTGATTAATCTTAATGACGGCTCGATCCGAACTGCTATTGATACTGGTTGCGGGGTAAGATTTTTTATTTTTTATAAATAAATAAACGCTATTACATTATATACACCACAAATATATCATACACACCGTGTTACGGTTTTTTTTAATCAAGTTTGAGCCGACCTTTCTTTGTTTATGTTTTTTGATTAATTAAGTCGTAATTTAACCGAGAATATTTAGGTAAACTGTCTTTGTCGCCCGTTTGTTTTAAATTTTCTAAAAATGGTTTTTTGTCATATTTACTACTTAATAAGATAAAGTTTTCTGTTTTGAAACTATGTTAAATTGAAGCCACATTAACTTTTGATACATACATTGGATAGCATAGTTTGATTAGTGATGTGTACTTACTTTTGGAATACACTAAGATTCAGATATGAGTCAATTACATTTTCTATAAATGGTGAGAGTATTATTAAGACGTACAAAATGTATTGTATTTATCTTTAACAATTTGCATGTAGGATGATGTTAGGTAAATTAAATAGATTGGTATAAACTTGGTTCAAAATAGTTGCATCACATGTTCTTGTTAGTTACGACTTTTTGTTGGCTTTTAGGTACCTTAATGTATTATTGTTTTTATCTTTAACACGACAGTTCTGTTGAATTATTTAGCTAGTGGCCGGTTTTTTTTATCTTATTTGCTCTATCAAAACAATTACCATTATTTATAAAGAATCTATTATAGTAGTATAAGTTTATAACCAAAAAATGTAAACAATATCATCCAACGGCAAGAACATAATATGGCCCCTTGAAGACGACCAAATCAACATTTAGTGCAAGTTTTTGAATTAATTTTTGGCATCAAGTGTTTTATAAACTATGATAAATTGATGGTATTTGAATTGTCAAATCTAATTGTTTAGATTTTATTATAAACTATGATAGGCTGGTGGTATTTGAATTGTCTAATCTAATTGTTTAGATTTTATTAATAAATATTTAATCAAGCAAAGGTGGTGGACATGAAACCATTAAGTTGGCTGATACAAACTAATCTTACTGTAAAACAATTTTAGTAATGAAAAGACAACTAATTAATAACATTGTATAAATTTGAGGAATTGATTTGACACTCATATTTTTTATTGGTACACTAAACTTTACGCATTACATAGTTGTATATTGTCCACCATCTATTTTATCTGCTTGTATAGTTGAATGTGCAAATCACCTCTATTAAACAATGTGCGGAGTACATATATTAATTTTGAAAAATTTTAGGTGGCAAGTTGGGGAGCTTATCTTCTATCAAGAAACATCATAGCGATGTCGTTTGCTCCAAGAGATACACACGAAGCTCAAGTACAATTCGCTTTAGAGCGTGGTGTTCCTGCTTTGATCGGTGTCATTGCCTCCAAGAGGCTTCCGTACCCATCAAGGGCTTTCGACATGGCTCATTGCTCTCGTTGTCTCATCCCATGGGGTCAATATGGTACTTCGCTTACTCTATCCCTCACATCACATTTTTTTATTAGTAGATAGACCTAAATATATGTCAACTTCCTATATATATATTATGCTTTAATGTGGAACAACTGTATGAACTGTAGATGGAGTATACTTGATTGAAGTAGATCGTGTTCTTAGACCCGGTGGGTACTGGATCTTATCCGGTCCTCCAATTAACTGGGAAAAACACTGGAGAGGATGGGAGAGAACAAGGGATGATCTGAACGAGGAACAAACTCAAATCGAGAATGTTGCCAAGAGTCTTTGCTGGAAAAAGGTGGTCCAAAAGGGTGATCTTTCGATATGGCAAAAACCAATCAACCATTTGAATTGTAAAACTGATAGCCAAACTACACAAAAACCGCCTCTTTGCCCTCTCCAAAATCCTGATTCCGCTTGGTAAGTCAAAACATTATATGAAAAGAAACTAAATATTTAACAAGATAAATAGTAAGATTTTCTTGTCGTTTATTAATTTGTTAGCCAATATGATCAAATGCTTGTAGGTATACGGACATAGAGACATGTTTGACACGATTACCAGAAGTGCAAAGCACCGATGAAGTTGCTGGTGGAGCAATAGCAAATTGGCCAAAAAGATTAGACATGGTACCACCTAGAATCAGCAGTCAAAGCATCGACGGCGTAACACCAGAAACTTTCCAAGAAGACGTCTCATTATGGAAGAAGAGAATTGCTTACTACAAAACTGTAAACAATCAACTTGGACAACCTGGAAGATACCGTAACCTTCTTGACATGAACGCGTTTTTAGGTGGTTTCGCAGCTTCACTCGTTGAAGATCCTTTATGGGTCATGAACATTGTTCCTGTTGAAGCTAATGCCGATACACTTGGTGCAATTTATGAACGTGGACTCATTGGAACTTATCAAAGCTGGTACAACATATATACATGCATAAATCACCACATTACATTATAATCACTAAACTCGGTATATTTGCTAATGCTAACATTTTTATTTAGGTGTGAGGCAATGTCGACTTACCCTAGGACGTATGATCTCATCCATGCTGATTCGGTTTTCACGTTATACAAAGACAGGTAACTAGCTAGCTAGCTAGCAATGTGATCATAATTAATTCATTACGAAACATCTTAATATCACAAATTTGCAACATTTGGTTCTAAGACATCAACATTTTTATGTGTTATAGATGTGAAATGGAAGATATAATGCTAGAAATGGACAGAATATTGAGACCAGAAGGAAGTGTAATAATAAGAGATGACGTGGATTTATTAGTGAAAGTGAAAAGAATAGCAAATGGTCTAAATTGGGAAAGTCAAATAGTAGACCATGAAGATGGGCCAATGGTGAGAGAGAAGCTTCTTTTTGCTGTGAAATTGTATTGGACTGCACCTGCTGATTCCTAAATGTCAAGATTAGTTTCTTTCTATATTTAATTTTTTTTTTTTGATATATTAATTAGATCTATATTAATTGTAATTGAATTTTTCATTTTTCCTCTGCGATGTAAACTCTATATATAAAGTATTACTACAAATGAGATAACGTGCCGTTTCATTTTTATTTGGATCTGAATATCATAAGTCACTGAAAAAGATATTTCGTGTAGATATTATTTTAATTATGCAACTATATTTAACTAAACATAAAAGTCAATTTATACATTAATGTCCCATAAGTAGGCCGAATACATCTATGGAATAGTATGGATACAAAATTATGGTATCATGGCCTAACACTTAATTTATGGTTTAACTGTTTGTAGTGGGATTAACGTGGAGTTAAATATGATTATGGGCAAGTTCAAAACAATATGCGAGGTGGAACCTTAATTACAAACGGAAACATCGTTTGGAAATATGTGAATATATGAGAGGTTTGAGCAAGTTGTTTGACGTTTGTAGCTTTGGTTGGTTCCAAGACATGTTTTTCAAGTACATGCATGCACGCTATTTCATAAACAATTATTTGACGATATAATTAATATTAAACATAATAAAGTTATACGTAGTAATGATGATACTAATACTTAAAAAAATTACTTTAGTGAGTAAGAAATTACCATAATATATCAATGTATGATAAATTTTAGTTCTAATGATATGTGTGTAATACAAATATGAATCATAGGAATACGGATTAAATGACTCCAAAATGAAGTAGGTGAATCATGAAATTATGTCCCGCTACTCTGGCCTATTCCACTATAAAATAAACAAGATAAATCGTCAAAAGGTATAAAAATTTAAAAACTATAAATACTACAGTAGTTAAATAGCAATGGGAGCAATGAGTGTGTCTCAAGTAATTCAAGTGACATTGGTTTTGTTGGTTGTAGCATTTGTAGCTCGAACCAATGGCCAAGTATGTCCGATGCAACTTGGGAATTTGAACGTTTGTGCGCCGTTTGTGGTGCCTGGCTCGACAGAAACGATCCCAAGTAAAGACTGCTGTTTGGCCCTTCAAGCAGTTGATCATGATTGCCTTTGTAACACCATTCGTATTGCATCACGTCTTCCTACTCAATGCAACTTTCCCCTTTCTTGCGGTAATAATTAATTAATCTCTCTCGATCGATCTTCTCAATGTCATTATGCATGCAACTTGTGTTTAGTTTAGCTAAGTGGCCACTTAAATAATATATTAACCATTTTGATGCAGGATGAAAATCGGGAAATTGTTTAAAAATATTATTGCATGATAGTTTCAAACCTATAAAGATGGTACTTTAAATATGACGTTTTCATTTTTGGTGGTTTCTACAAAAATCAAATATTCGAAAAGGATCATACGTAACCTAATATTCAATACTTAAGATAGCACACGAGTGACGAAAATCAATGTTTTCATCCAATTCACCTATAACACTTTATGAAATAAATTCCAAAAGCTTGTGGTATCTTACAAAAATAAAACTTATGAAGAGAAGAAAGATTTTGGTCCCCAAAGGTTCGCCAGACCTATAAAGACTGTTCGTAATGGAGGCCGCCTCACCCGTGAAGGGGTGAGGTTGATCCTAAGAAAACGTAACATCACGTCAATGTTACCTTAGTGTTAAGTTTAACAGATCATCGTTGGCCATTTTTTAAAAATTGACATAGTGACATAGCTTTCAGCCATTTTAAGAACATTAACTTTCCATTTTTATATAAAAGATCAAACCAACATTTTGCTTTCTTTAGCTGTTGCCTCACGTAAGCCATTTTGTTCCAGCTTTTTTCTTGGCTTTTCACATTAATAAATAATTCAAAATAAGGTGTAGTTGTTGAATCAATCGAATATAATTTATATATTTTTTCATGGATGCAGGAAACTGAATTAATGGACATGAAGGGGAGTGATGAGCAAGAGTTGAATTTATTTATTCTCATAATAATAACGTTTGTTTATTTTTTTAGTTTGGTTTATGGTTTTGTGATCTACAAGGGGAGACTTATAAAAGTGTGTAATGGCCGATCATGTTAACGGCTTTGAATAAATTTGAATAAACTTAGTAATTTATTTATTTATTTATTTATTTATTTATTATTATATATTATTATTCTTTTTTAACTATTGATATGCAATATATCTCTCATCCGTATGTGGGTTGAAGACTTTTTTTGGGGACACTAACACATTGATTTGTGACATATATATATTCTTTCTTTTTTCTAAACCATTGTTTACTTTTCACTTTTTAAGTTTGATATATCACTAACTAATTAGGCTATAAGTCTATGGGAAGAGATCTAGTGAGAAGAGAAAATCAAATGAGAAGAGTGAGAAATATTCTTGGCCACACATTTCAAATAAGGAAAAAAGAATTAAGTGGAGATGCATCTACTTTTGTAGGTGCATCTAAAATGTGCGGTTGTGGTTTCTTCTCATCCTTCTCATTTTAGTTTTATTTCTCATTTGATCCTTACTCA
>LBNU01037259.1:29747-50017 GCA_014162995.1 Artemisia annua | reverse complement strand
TTGATTAATGTGGTCAAGATTCATACAGATGATAATGTAGCAGATCTACTTACTAAAGGCTTTGATGTTACAAGATTTAAGCATTTGGTGGTCAGTATTGGTATGATTAATTTTTAGGCCTACTTTTGAGGGGAGGCATTAAGTAGTATGTATTCATTGTTTAAGGGGAGGCAAAAAAATGATTTATGAAGTTCTGGGTTGTGTATATGATTTGTGGATTAGAAGAATGGAAAGGATTGCTTTAATTATGTTGTGAGTGTCTGTCATTCAAAGTACTGGTTGGATTTTGTTCAAAGTACTGCTCCAAGGTACTGCTCGCCAAGGTACTGCATACGTGGAAGTACTGCTGTTTTGTTGGATACTATTCCAATGGTCAGAAATTAAATGGGCTAACGATCACTTTTTGGGTTGGGCTTTCACCCCTTACAAGACTTTTAACCCATTCCGATTTTATCTCACACTATTTACTTTATCCAAATCCTCTATTTTAAAACATATATTCTTTTCCACGAAATCCTCTCATACTCATAACTGCACACTCATTCTATACATAAACCCTACAATGGCGAACCGAGATTTTTGTAGAAAGCACAATATGATTGCAAATCTTGAGAAGACGCCCTCGAACTTTCAATTCCATGCCATCATTGATTTCCTCACAGGGTCCACGATCAATTATTCATTACTGGTCAATCCCGAGATTATAGGACCATGGATTCAAGAATTCTAGAGGACTGCAAGGAAAGCTAATGAAGAAGATGAGAATGTTATTACGGCAACAGTTGCTGGGCGTCCAATTCGCATAACAGAGGCACAGATTAGGGATGATTTGCAATTTCAAGATGAAGAAGGAGTACTTACTTTTGATAATGAAGTAATATGGACTGCACTGGAAGAGATGGGCTATGAGGGTGATCTTACAAAGACAACGTTCCAAAAACCTCTTTTTAGTTCACACTGGAATTACTTCGTACATGTTCTTCTCCATTGTTTAAGTTCAAAGAGCACTTCATGGGAGCAATTTCCGAAGGTAATAGCTTGTGCTCTAGTGGGGTTATCTACAGATCAGTCCTTCAACTTATGCAGGATGATCCTTGATGGTATGTTGACTCATATANCTAATGAAGAAGATGAGAATGTTATTACGGCAACAGTTGCTGGGCGTCCAATTCGCATAACAGAGACACAGATTAGGGATGATTTGCAATTTCAAGATGAAGAAGGAGTACTTACTTTTGATAATGAAGTAATATGGACTGCACTGGAAGAGATGGGCTATGAGGGTGATCTTACAAAGACAACGTTCCAAAAACCTCTTTTTAGTTCACACTGGAATTACTTCGTACATGTTCTTCTCCATTGTTTAAGTTCAAAGAGCACTTCATGGGAGCAATTTCCGAAGGTAATAGCTTGTGCTCTAGTGGGGTTATCTACAGATCAGTCCTTCAACTTTAGCAAGATGATCCTTGATGGTATGTTGACTCATATAGTCAACGGGGCACCTTTTCTCATGTATCCTAGGTTCATTCAAGTGTTCTTGAATAAAAAACTTGATGGTGTACCCAAACCCCCACACTTCTTATCAGCAGTCACTTTACCCTCAAAGGTGTTTACATTCATGGCCAAGAGGAGTGCCAAGTTCTCAGGGAGGAATACACCTTTGACACCTCATATCTTGGAAGTGGCTCAAGCCGTGGCTGCAGCAGAACAAGCTCTAGTGGTGAAAGATCTTCACAAGAAGGTACTGTTTCTCAAAATACTGCTTCTCAACCAGTACCTTCTCAGAATTCTCAAAGTACTGCGCCAGCACTTTCACCATCACACCAAGTTGCTGCACCATCTCCTCAACAAGACCCTTCTACCCAATCTTCTCACCATTCTGCAAGGAAGGAAGCTACTGAATCTCCTCAGGCTATTGCCTCACAACCCAATGATTTTACTCCCACAGATGGAAATCAGACATCTAGAGGAGATGAGGGGGTGATGAACATTTATGCCTTGAGTAGAGAATTAAGGAGATTGAAGAAGGTGACTCAAGATCAGGCACATGAGATTAAGGCTCTTAGAAGGAAGTTTAAAAGACTTCACAGATTCGTTTGGCCCTTGGTGAAACATCATAGGTTATGGGTCAAAGCTGAAAAGAAGGCTGGCAGATATTCTGTCAAGGTGACCAAGTCCAAAAAGCAAAAGAAACATCATTCTTCTACATTGGGGAGGAAATTAAGGAATATAAAAGAAGATGTTCCACAAGAGGCTCAAGATGCTGAACAAGATGAGCCCATGGATTTTGAGACACCTATACCATTCTTTCATGTTGATGGACATGACAAAATTGAAAGAAAGAGTGAAGAGACAGAGGAACTAAAGATTGAAGATAACCAAGCTACCGAAGAGATTAAAAGTGGTGATACAGAACAAATAGACTTGGAAGGTACTGCTGCTCAAGGTGCTGGAGTATATGCTGAAGTTCAAAGTACTGAGTTCCAAGGTACTGCAAGATAGTTTACAATTACTCCAAGGACTCTAGTGTTTGAAGAAGACCAGGCTGGACCATCTATGCCTATTGTACAAGAAAGTGGTGATGATGAGACTATTGCAGAGATGTTATTAAACATGTCCAGTCCTAGAGGTGTTGTTATACAGGAACCAGAGCAAGTACCACAACCATCTTCTCCATCATCTCAAGCCCCATATCCTAAGGATAAAAGAAACGGAATATTAGTTGAATCAAAGAAGAAAAAGAAATTAACACTAAGACAATTGAAGGAACTGGAGGCAGCTAAAAATGAAGAAATAGCTAGGAAGATGCAGGCTGAGTGGGATGCAGAAGAGTTAGAGAAACAAGCTGCACAGCAAAAGCAACAACCCACTACACCACAACCAAGACCTAGGACAAAGGCTCAAGAAAGGAACTTTTACATGTCATACTTAAAAGGTCAAGGTTACAAAGGTCTTCATAAGCTAAACTATTATGAAATGAAACAGCTTTATGATTTGGTTAGAGAAGCTGGACAAAGAGAACTTGAAGGTATCATAGACTTTAAAGAGGATACAAGGAGTACCAAGAGAAAAAGAAAACCTGCTCAAGAAAAGCCATCCAAGAAGAAGAAGCAAACTGTGGAGTTAAGGGATACTACAGTGGATGAGCTTGGAAACTACCTAAGATTAGTTGACTTTGATTATCCTGGAGCTGAAGAAAATATAAGGTCTGAAAGTTTGATCTCAACTTTTGAAGTGGTGAATTCCAAAGAAGGAGACTACTTGGTCTTTCACAGAGATGATAAAACATTCAAGGTCTTCAATATGTTTGGAAAAAGAAATAAGAGGGAAAACGATTTTGGAACAATCAGATGGCCGGCCCCCTTAAACATTAAGGGGGCCTCCCTTATTTTGGCTGTCGGTCCCCTTAAAATTAACGGGGCCGCCCTCCAAAATTTGATTTTTCGTGGTTTTTGTTTCTGGAAAGAGAAAAAAATATTTATATATATATATTAGATTTATGTTTAATAAAAAATACGTTGGTGAGTATTCGCACGAAAGGAATTACTTGACACTTTTACTTGACATTTCATCAACTAAAATTTCTTGATTATTTCGGATGAAATTAATCAAATTGTCAAGTGGACGAGAGGGTTGTTGAAGGTATATAAGTGTATACCAATGGGGGTAAAGAAAAGGTTCGTAAACGAACAATCTCTAGATCTAGAAAAACAACAAATGAATTTTCTAGGTTATAAGATCCTAGATATAACTAAGTAAACTAAGTGTATATATATATATATATATATATATATATATATATATATATATATATATATATATATATATATATATATATATATATATATATATATATATATATATATATATATATATATATATATATATATATATATATATATGGATATAAAGATAAAAACTAACAACAACTTCACACCAAACATAAACATATAATGCTAGAAACTAAACTAAGCATGCAATTCTTGACAAGGAAATAAAAGGAAATGTGTACCTTTCGTCTTCAATGCGTTTTTCTTCAAAGTCTTCAAGGAATTGTACGAACTAGTGGTGACAACTTAAATTTCCAAGCTTGTATGGCGAATTAATTACGTTGGTCCCCATTGTCTCATTTGACCAAAGTTGTTTGATCCGAACATGTTTTGTATTTTACTTGAGTGTATATATGGTGGAAACATCCCCCACGGATTGACGTTCCACATTTGTTGATTATTGTTAAAGTTTCGTCTATTTTGGTTTACTCTAGTTTGAGGAGTTTTAGACCTAGGATGGGAACTTATTTGTTTTCTAGGTGGTGGAGTTTTGGACCTCATTTTTGGTTTAAAAGATTCGGCATCGGGTTTTAAAGATGATTTACGAAAGCTTTTAACTTCCTCATCACTAGCAATGGGTACTAATCTATCTTTTAAAAGTATGTACTTCGGTTTTGATTCTAATGGTTTTGATTCGCTAGTTTCACTTTCGAATTTTACACTTTTTGTTTTACTAATTGATGCTTCATTTGTATTATATCCTAAGCCGGTTTTATCTGTTGATGATCTTTGAGCGCTAATTAGTTATCTAAGTGATTTACTACTATTTTCAAATTTCTCTAGTTTATTAATTTCTTCCTTAAGTTGTTTATTTTCTTTTTCAACAACTAGACAATTTTTACATTCACTTAAATTTTCTTTAACTTTTTCTAGATTATTTAGTTTAGTTTTTAACTCAAGTATTTCATCTTTTAGTTGGTTGTTAGTTTGTTTTAGTAGTTTATTTTTAGCCATTACTTTTTGTCCTACTTTGCATAATATCCTATATTCGTTATCTAAGTCTTTTTCATCTAAGGATAAATTATCATCACTATAGTATTCGGTTTCGGAACTTACCTCATCGGATGCCTTAGCCATGAGACACTTCTCTTCTCTTGTTGTCTCTTTTTCATCGTTGTCACTATCGTTCCATGCTCCTCCTACGAACGCCTTATGATTTTGACTTCTTGACAATTTTGGACACTCACCAATGAGATGGTTTGGATCCCCACACTTGAAGCACTTCCTTTCGCTTTTGCCATTCTTGTCATCCTTGTTTCTATGCGATGTCTTTCTTTCATCAAATGGTTGTCTAACGTATCTTCCTCGTCTTTTAAAGAATTTCTTGAAATCTCTCACGGCCATAGCGTATTCTTCGTCATCACTTTCGGATGTTGAGTATTCCTCATCACTAGAGTCCTTCTTTGCCTTTAGTGAAATTGATTTGCTTATCTCCCTTTTTCCTTTAACCATTTCAGAATCTTTCTTTATTATCACTTCATGCACTTTCAAGTTTCCAATTAGTTCATCAAGTTGTAGAGTTTATAGATTCTTTGATTCTTCAATAGCCGTCACCTTAGCACGACACTTCGGATGGAGAGCCCTAAGAAATTTCCTTACAAAATTCTTGCTAGAAAAATTCTCACCAAGTGCTTTTAAACTTGTGATGTTTGTGTTAAATCTAGCAAAAGCATTATCTATCGATTCCTCTTCCGGAATCGTGAATTGTTCATATTATTGTACAAGAAGATCTATTTTATTATCTTTGACTTGACTATTATCTTGGTGAGTGATTAGTAAAGAATTCTGAATTTCTTTTGCGGTATTACACATAAAAATTCTTTCATATTCTTTGCGTGGTAACGCATTATAAATCACCATTTTAGCCTCTTTATTTTTAGAAAGTTTCTTTTCAAATCATCGCTTTGTTTTTCATAAGAAACAAGTTCATCCTTTTTAGTTTCCGAATTATATTGTAAAGGAAGAAAATCACCATTAGTAATAACATGCCAAAGATCTAGATCCTTTGATTTCACATAAGTTTCGAATCGATTTTTCCAATATAAAAATCCACCACTTTCAAATAGTGGTGGTCTTTGCATAGATTGCCCTTCTAAATATTTTTCCGATTCCATAGATCGATTCAAGTTTGAAAATACAGTTTATTTAAAAATCTTGTTTGACGTGGCTCTTGATACCAATTGTGGAAAACTAGAAGGGGGGGTTGAATAGTTTTACGTCCGTTTTAAAATTTATAAAAACAAGTTTGTTTTAAAAACTTTGATTCTAGATTATGTGAATTCAATACTTGCACTATATGAACAATTATATAGTTACTAACTAAATAAGCAAACATAGTATAAGTAAATAGGTAATGAACGTATAGAGTTAGAAAGATCAAACCACAACACAAGGATTTATAGTGGTTCGGCTACAAGGTCACCTTCCTTGTTCCTACTCCACTCCCCGAGTCAACTACTCGAGAGTTTTCTTCACTATGTCAACAAACTCCCTTGTGGCGGAGAAACCTTACACAACTTTCGCTTACACCGGCCTAACGACACAAAGCTAGATGTCGGGTTCTAATCCAAGCTAGAACCAATCTCACGACTTCTTCACAACTTCTACACTACTTATATACACCACACCTTCTTCACTACTTCACTCCTCTTCACTACTACACAACTTCTACTTCTCCTAAAACTACTTATTACAATCACAACACAACTTCACAAATAATATACACAATATACACAACTACTCTACAATACTTCTTAAACTTTGTTGTTGAAGGAGTATTCTTCTTTTGCACTTTGGATGAGGATGGATGAGAAGGGATTGAATCACTTGAAACAAGGATTAATAATAAAATGATCAATGGGTTTTAGAAGATGTTTAGAGAGATTTAGATCTGAAAATTTTTGTGCAAGAGGTGAGAAAAATACCAGGTTTGAGGTGGTATTTATAGGAGAAAATCTCTGACAGAATCTGACAGGGGAGCGTGGCCGGCCCCCTTAATTCATGGCCGGCCCCCTTAAAATTAAGGGGACCGCCCAGCTGTAACGGCCAGATTTTCTGTCTTTTAGTGGGGAAAGTTTATTTGGTGAAAAATTAAGTGATTTTGGTTAAAAATTTGAATTCATATATTTAGTATGATTTAAACATTTTCTTTTATTACCAACAGTGTTTTTCAAAAATATATAATATGTTTATATTATTAAATAAACTTTGTAATAATTAATTAAATACCCCTTTGATCATGAGATGTATTAAGCACTAGTTTATTCATACCTTAAGTGATTAAGTTGGATAAAATGATATAAACTAGCTTAATACTTGTTTACGTAGTAATCTTACGTTTAATGATTTTACATTTTGTGATCGTCAAAACATAGAGATATCAAAAAATATAAATAACGTTTCTATGCATTATTTATGTCAACATGTATTTTTCTCATATCTCAAGTGACGGTATGTTGACTTTCATTATTTTTCAACAACGTTTAGGGTCATAGAGTAAGAAACACGACTCATGAAGAAGTGACCATACGGATAAAATTCGTCGTCCCTGATTTTTCACAAGCCCCCAAACTAAGTTTAATAACGAAATCACTGTTTAATTACAAGTTATTTGCCAACACTACCCATGAAAGTTACTTGTGTAATTACCTCTTGCTCCTATTTTCCTATTTTCCTCTATTTATTTTATTTTTGGTGAGAAATGAATTTCTTCATATTTTCTCGTTTCGATAAGTTTTTAAGCTGATAAAGACATAAAGTTTAGACGCTAAGTAGTTTTCGATCTTCTCTCGAGAATCGTTGTTTTAAAAATGAGGTCCACATCAAAGTGATTTTTATTCATTTATATTTTTGAATTTTCGATTTTTCATTTTCCATTTTTTTACTTGACTTTTCATATACGACATACATCAAAAACTATGGAGCTTCACGGGGTAATTCCAAGACCTTACACCTACTCGGAAGGAAGGATCCAAGGGCTGTTATGACGGAGTATTCCAAGACTCTAGACGTTCATGAAATGAGGATCCAAGGGTGTTAGGCCAAGACCTCACACAATCCTCAAAAGAGGTCCAAGGGCCGGCGCAAGAGGGTAGCCAAGACCTAAAATCTTTTGGAAATAAGGATCCAAGGACCCGATCTCGAACCCCAGCTTATAACTTAATTATTCAACTTTTTTATTACGTGACCTTGATGTGTACCCAATTTTTAAAACAAGGATTTTCTTAAGAAGATAAAAAACTAATTATCGCCAAAACCTAACACCTTTAATTAGTATTTTATTTATATGGTGAGACAATTTTGTGGGAGCAAAAAGCCACAAGTACCTTCGATGAGCGCTAAAGAGAACGAACTACTCCACGTTTAGTATCTAACTTCTAAATAAACTCCATCATTTCTCGTTATTCGCAAATTTAAAATCTTAAGTAATACGATCCGCGAATGTTTAGCCGATAATCGAATATTATGATTAAAAAGGTTAATGGGACAAGCTAGGGCTCAACACGCCCGGTCAAGTCAAAATTTTATTCTTACTCTTACCAGCAGAAAGTCAACAAGGTGTCAAAACTTATTATATTTTTGCACAATTTTTAAAATTTTTCACATTTTTTTTGTACTTTTTCATATCATTTTCATCATTTTTTCAATTTTTAAGGAAAAACAGAGTTGCGTAAGTAAACGACTAAAATGAAAATGCAAGGTCAAATCGAATCGAAGATTCACCCCCCCAGACTAAAGTTAAACATTGTCGTCAATGTTTCAAAGGGTAAAGGTAATCCTATATAAAATCTAAGGCAGTTTATTAAGTATGCCAAAAGATAAACGTTAGTCGATAAGATTATGGATATATTGGATTTCCCATAAAAGCAATGATGAATGAGACTCGAGTGGAGTAAAGACAAAAACACGAGCATGAGAGTCTTCATAAATCAGGACAATCATGGACATACACAAAAAAAGAAACACGAGAAATGGAAGAGGTCGCCCCTCCTCACGTCACTTATTAGAAAATAATAAAATAGAAAGAAAGATAGATAGGATAAGCATGGGTTGCCTCCCACGAAGCGCTTTGTTTTTGTTCACTGAGTCATGTAGCTTGACTCGATCCCCGAATTCAATTGTCCTTGGGGAAAGTTTGGAGATCCGGGAAAACCATGGGTGGTATGTCCCCTCTGAAATAGTGTTTAAGTCTATGACCGTTCACCTTAAAGTTGTGACCATTTGGTTGAGCTAGCTCAATGGTGCCATAAGGGAAAACTTGGGTAACAGTGAATGGTCTTGACCAACGGGTTTTAAGTTTACCCGAGAAAATCTTCTCGATCACCAACGTTGAAAACGCGGTCTTTGATTTTGGAGTCATGAATCCTCTTCGTTTTCTCTAGATCAAAGAATTCTCGTAGGCCTGATCTCTAAGTTCGGTCAATTCATTCAATTGAACTTTATGGTGATCACCCGCGGTCTGAACGTCAAAATTAGCATGTTTTAAGGCCCAGTAGGCCTTGTGCTCTAATTCAATGGGCAAATGACAAGCCTTTCCATACACCAACTTGTAAGGAGTACACCTGATGTGTTTCAAAAGCTTTAAATTTATATTACTAATTTCACCATTTTCCTTAATTTATAAAACACATGGGTAAAGTATAACCCCCGTTTATAGCAAAGGTTTAGGTAAGACCAGGTCGTCCCAAGAGATTGTAGAAAAGCCAAGTTAGCGATTGTGTTAAAGTAAAGTCCCTAGATTGTCACTTATCCAAAGACTAGCAATTTAGACTAATTGTTTTATATGATTAAAAGATATGTTTATTTAGGCTAAGAAACATGGATGTATCATGTGAATGATAAGCAAGCAATCATGAACAAGATATATAAGCAAGAGATGCATGGTTAACACTAGTACCTATAACTATCCAACATATTAAGAATCCCTTTCGACCTATGATTCTCAATATATCAAATGCATTAAGAATGGTTCATAACAGAAGTATACATAAGCCAATTTCCTCATCAAGTTCGTTAGACATGAGATAAGGCATTAAACAAGATCATGGATGGGTTGGTAAATGTTTTGTCGACCAATTTCTACAAGGTTAACACCAAGTTGCCATAGACAAACACCTTGAAATAATACCAAAATGGCAGACCCTTTCGACCTACTTCTACCACAGAGATACATCAAACATTGAACAATGATCCAAGCATAATCTCATCAATTAAACTTAAGCATAGTATCAATAGCAAGCGTACATTACATTGCAAACAACCATATAACTATTTCACCCAAATAAACATATAACGACTACTCCATTATTGTAATAACAAAACTCATAACATTCAATATGAATTTCATAAACTTCATAATTCAATTCGACAAAGTAGAAAAATGTACCAAAGTGATTACAACAAAAGAACAATTGATTTCACAGAGATAACTCTCTAGGCTCGTTCTCTACACTCTGTCACAGTAATAGAATCACAACCACGACCCTCGATATAGTGAACTTGGTATGAGTTCACCAATCTAACTTGGTATACTTTCCCTACTTCTCGTTGGTGTTGCCCGCCTTTATCTCTGCTTCGTACCTTTCTTTTATAAGCACAACTTGACCTAATTCAACTCCACTATTCAGTAAATGAGGACAAGTGATCGGCCTCAAAATGAATGCAAACATTAACTATGTTTTGTAACTGTCAAGGTAAGTGCGCCGCACTTCGTAGAAAGTGCGCCGTACTTCGCGTATATTCAATTTCTTTTACCCGCCAAGTAAGTACGCCGCACATAGTCCTAAGACCGGTGTACTTGGGTCTTTCACACTTATATATTTTCATTTCAAGTCCATCCTTTCTTATATTTGTCATTTAATCGTCTTTTTAGTGGTATTTCTGACTTTCTTCTCTCGTTCTATCCTGCAACCAGATTAGTACCAATTCTACACAAATAGCGTGATATTCTATATAATATAATAGATAAATGATATATAATTGAGGGAATAAATATGTATAATTAGAGCGTTATCAAATCCCCCATACATAACTATTGCTTGCCCTCAAGCAATCTTTATAAATATTTTTATTTTTATCTTATCAAGAAATCATAAGCCAAAATAACGCGACTAAGCATCTCACGAAGGTGGAAAGTATAATTCACTCACACTCATATATCGGGTATAAAAGAATCACACTCAGCTGCTCAGACATGTTAAATAAATTACCATAGGCTTGTACAAAAAACTAAACTTCACCGACATGGCGTAAGCACCAAGTAAATTTCATCAAAGAGGACTTTTATTCGGGTTATAACGTTAGACTAAGGGTAATAATATGGGTATGGATTTAGACATGGGATTTATTTAGTGAAATTGTTTCTAAAAAAAAATAATAAGTTGAAAGTCCATTTTCTTGAAATAACGATCTTCATTTGACACATATTTCGCTAACACTTTATTCTTCCTCGTACATATATTTTTTTCTTTCTTTTTTTTTCTCTTTTCTTGGGAAATATTGGTTTTCCCCCATACTTACGATAAACATACCACTGCAATCAAAACTAGAAGTTTGCAACCTTCGCATTTCATTCAAAATAGCATAATCCGTAATTATTTATTTTTTTTCTTTTTCTTTTTTTTTGGACTTCCAACAAGGTTCATAGGTTTAGAAAGGCTAAAGTGTATATATATATTTTTTTCTTTATATAGTGGATGCTAGAAACGAATAGATTGGCTCAGAATGTTGTTCTAGTGGTATCTAGCACTAAAGATAAGTGCTACAAAAGGTTTATATTGGAAATTAGATAATCGATATGATTACTAATATAATTTTTATTGAATGGCTATTTGGTGTAAATCCTAAGTTTGCCTCTTATCATTTAAAATTACTTATATCACACGAATGTGATCTTACAACGGTCTCGTAAAGATTTTAAGCACAAGTTCTAGAATAAATAAAACATCGGCACACTCATAAACAAAGAAACAAGCCTTTAATAAGGGCATTAGGCTGAAAATTCGTCACATTTAAGTGGTAATGCTTATGAATATGCTAGCACATTATCAATTCCGAGTCGAATTAGCTTAAATGATTTAACTCGATTATCTTTTTTTCAAAATTATATAATAATAAGTGCGGCGCACCATGTTGCAAAACCGTCGCACATTTCCTTAAAAATCTGTTTTTATTAAAAATCATTCCAATTTATCTCACCCCCCATACTTAATATGAACATTGTCCTCAATGTGACAAAATATAAATAAAATAGAGAAATGGGAAGGAGTTACTTTACTATAGGATGAATTCGGCAAAGTTGTACGAAGCATATTTGAAGCCTTCGTACTAAATTCGAACCTGCACATTTTCATAAACAAAACAAACAAACACAAGCACACATATATAAATATCAAAAGATTAGATATATTATTATTAGTATTAGTACTATATACAAATTATTTGCATATATATATATATTCCCATCACACATTGTTTAAAATGCCAACAGAGGCATTAGTTACAGACCATCAAATGAAATTGTTTGAAATTGTTTTAACATAACCAGATATCTGGTCAAACATCCCAGTGCGCCGCACTTTTTTCCAAGTGCGGCAGGGTTTGCTGCTGCTGCTGTTGCTACTCTTGTTGTTGTTGTTGATGATGCTCTGTGGTGGTTGTGGTGTGTCCTTCCGCTTCTTCTCTCTGCCCTGAACTGGATGGTTGGTTGATGGTGGTCCCTGGTTGTGCATTGGTGCCTAGAGAGATGCCATGCTGAGCTGCCAATCTATCAAAAAATGGGCCATACTTTGCCCAATTCCTCTCACTCTCCCTGGCCAACTCCTCCAATGCAGCCTGTCTCCTCTCTACCTCCCCCAACTTCTGATAAACTTCCATAAATGTGGGTCTATGGGGTCTTGGTGGCACCAACCTAGCAACTCCAGGCTGAGGATCCCATGCAATCAACTTTCCATCACTTCCAATCAGCTCTCTTAAGGTGGTCTCATTCAGCTTCTTGCAGGGTGTGGGAGTAGAGTAGATATTCAAGTTATCATCAGTCAACAACCTCATTCTCCTAGCTATCCTAGTAACAAACTGCCTCCAGATTATCTTACTCCCCTCTTGAGTACCCTTTCCTTTCTTCTTCATCCACACAGCAATCACCCAAGCCACATTAGCATAGCATTCATTGTTCCTATCCTCAAACATGCTTATCAACCACAAATCTTGCTTCTGAATTTTATCATAACATGTTGTCCTTTGACAAAGCCCATATGCAATCATCTTCTGCAATACCCTCAACACAGGGTTCCTAATGCTGCTACAAGCACTCCTAGACAACCTCAGCTCATCCTCACTGCTTATCTTGCTCCAATACTCCTCTGCATTAAAGTCACTCTCATCCCTCTGATAGGTAGTAAAGAACTCCTGACACAACTCTTTATATATAACTTCCTGAACATTAAAGGCTCTCTTCCATGCCTCAGATACAACCAGCTCCTCATCACCTCCTGCTTCTATCAGCCTAATCTCCAGCATCTCCTCAATATCTTCTCCACATCCTAAAGCATTCAATACTGACCAATCAACAATGCATGGTGAGTAGATATCTGATGAACTCAAATAAGTACATTTTATTAGCATCATTTATCCTATTTATTTAACTTGTTTTACCTTATTATGTATGAGAATCGGTGCTTTAATGTTTACTTTAGTGATTCTCAGGTAAAAACATGTAAAAGGTGAAACTGCGATTTTGGACTAATTACGGAGCAAAACGAACAAGATGTCAAAAGTCTACTGAAACCCGGAAGATGTGCCGTATCTCTCTCAACAGATACGCCGCAATATCATACTTAGATGAATTCGAAGACCATTGCCTGACTTTGAAGAATGCGTCGCATGAAATTCTACCATTCGCCGCATATGAAACTCTGGTCAAAGAAGAAGATCAAGCTCGTTCTACTCCAGATACGCCGCATTACACAATTAACATACGGCGTATCACTATCAAGACTTCACCAGAAACAATCCAAGACAATTGAAGGACATGCGCCGCATAAAGATTCAAGTTACGCCACATCTAAAGGCGGTGTATAAATATTCCAGAATATAATAAGCTTGGACCCCACGTGAAGTTAAGTCAATGCGCCGCATCTCATCATTACATGCGCCGCATCGAACCCTCAGACAAAAACTATAAATATCCCAAGACCTAGACGAATTTTGTGTGCACCATAACCCTAAAGAGACAAATTCAGACGAACAAGCAACACAAGTCACAACCTAAACGAAGATCTTAGAGCTGTAAGAAGGTCCTGCATGTATTTAATTTATTAAGTAGTTTTGTTTTATTGTAATAGTAAGCTTTGAATGCATCAGGATTGATGGCCGGTAGTTTGTGAGTATGCAATAATCAAATGCCCGCCTTAAAATTGCTTTCCCATCAATTAAAGTTTATATGTTTGATGTCTTTGGTTTCCTTATATTAGTGCATTGATTACCTCTGTGTCTAGGTGAGCACTGCTGAGCCGCCATACTCCTTCCTCGCCTACTCACTCCGATGTATTTGGATGAGTAGGATATTCATAAGTAATCATTAAGGGTTTACTCACCGATATAATATCCAACGAGTACGGATTAATTTTATACACTTCATATAAAACTAGCAATAAAACAAGTGACAAGCTATCTTAATCATCAGGACAGGCCTTCTTATTGTCTCTACTATCTATCTGTATACGTGTATGCTATTCGCTGATTTGTTCTCATTAGTATTTACTGTTTAATTAGATAACCAAACCGTGGCAGTCTCTCAGGCTGAACCCCCTATCCTTAGATTAGACTGTAAAGCTAACTTAGATATTAAAATACTGATTAGGATAATTAGATAATACGTTCCACTCTTAGTGATCGACACTCTGCTTACCATTATATGCAAACTGACCGGGTACACTGCTCGTTAAGTGTGTGTGTTATTGATAAGTTGGCTAAATATAAATTTAAAACTTTAGTAGGCATTAAACTGCTAAACCGCAACGACACACGCTACGCATCAAGTTTTTTGGCGCCGCTGCCGGGGAGTGAATTGTTTTTATCTGTTAAATTGATTAGTATTTTAATTAGTTTTTTTTAGGTTTTCAGACACTAATTCTTAACTTGTTGTATATTAGATAATTTGCATTCATTGTATAATTTGCATATTTACTGTTTTTGTGTGTTTAATTTTCTGTAATTTTCTTTTTATTTTATTTTATTTTCTTTCTTAGTACCTACTGACGTTGTACTGTGCAGATACAAACGATACGGTGCATCTGTTTATCGGATGCGGCGTATTGCGTTTTAATTATATAAAATACAACGCGTATAATAACTCGAGTGCGACGTATCTTTCCCCAAGATACGGCGTATTCTGTTTTTAATAAAGAACTTTTCGAAACCCTAACGCCATACGACGCATCTGTTTTAACAGATACGGCGTATTTAATATTTAAAATTTAAAACAGTTTTCGAATTATTAAACAGAAGCGACGCATCGATTTTTATCGATACGGAGCATCTACTAAATCAAAAATCTTGTATTTTGAATCGTAACGAAAATACGGCGCATTAGCTTCTACTAATACGGCGAATTTAATTTTTATAAATATTATTGATTTTTGATAACTGACAGGTACGGCGCATTCTAAATTAAAAGCGGCGTATCTATTTTCAAAAATAAAAGTCTGATTTAATTTTAACGTAATAAGATACGGCGTATCCTTTTTAAAGGATACGGCGCATCGTCTGCAGATATCAGCAACTTTTATTTTTCGTATTCCTATTTCGTTGTTAATTTTCTGACATAATACTTTCTTGAACATACCCTACTGATGCTTTTGTGATGATTTCAGGAAGTGCATGACCAGAAGTTCAACTAAGAACTTAATTACACCTTTCGAAGATCCTGAACCAGCCCTACATTCACTAAGAAAGCTTTTCAGCACAAGAAGCGTTGAAGTTTCAAGCTTGTTCGAGCTTGAATATTTTTCTGAACAAGAGGAGGAAGAAGAAACAGAAACAGTGACGGAAAACACTACCATGGAGGAATACATGAACAAAACCCGTACTGATTACAGTTCGGGAGTTGCTAGACCAAAGTTTGATGACAAGTCAAAGTTTGAATTGAAGGGTCAGTTTTTCAAGGAGCTAAGAGAAAATGCTTTCAGTGGGACAGATAATGAAGATGCTAATGAACATATTTATAAAGTCCTCGAGATCGCAGATTTGTTTACTACAGAAGGAGTCTCTGATGACCAACTTATGCTTCGAATCTTCCCACTTTCACCTAAAGGAGCTGCTAATAAGTGGCAAAGAATGAACCTGCTAATTCAATCACAACATGGGAAGATCTGAAGAGCAAATTCCCGAAAAGATATTGTCCACCTGCTAGGACTGCTAAAAAGATGGAGGCCATCAACAGTTACAAGCAAGAGCCCGATGAAACTCTCTACCAGGCTTGGGAGCGCTTCAAAGATCTACTAGCAAGATGTCCTCTACACTATCTAACCAAAATTCAGGGGATAATACTGTTCTATCAAGGATTGGATGTGCCCACTAGGCAAATATTGGATGCTAAGGGAGCTGTGCCACAAATGAGTGCAACCAATGCTAGAAAAGCCATCCAAGAAGCTGCTAATCATTCTAAAAAATGGCACGATGGGACCTCTACTAGAACTAAGAGCAGCACTAATTTTGACGGGTATGTAGCAATTCAAGCTCAATTGGATAAAATTAGTAGAGATATGAAGAAAAGAGATGAGAAAGTGTATGCTGCCCAAGTGAGACTTTTGAAGAAGCATACTACATACAATTTGGACAACCATTCCAACCTTCAGGGAAGTTTAGGGAAGCTGCTCCGGGATTCTATCAGAAGTATAATGGAAATCCCACATATCAAGAGAGAAGGCAGACTTTAGATGACACTCTAAAGCAAATTATCACCGATGCTGCTAAAATACATGAAGAAAACACTGCTATGATCAAAGAAATCCGAGCCTCAACGGATACTATGACAAGAAACCAAGGAGCTACGATCAAAGCATTGGAACAACAAATAGGTCAAATGAGTAAGGTGCTTCAAGAAAGGGGATATGGAAGTCTACCTGGCTCAACTGAAATTAATCCAAGAGATCATGTCAAGGCGATTACTACTACTGAAGAAGTCATGCCTAACATACCTTTTCCTAGAAGATTGAAGAATGGTGATGTTTTGAAGCCCCAATATTTCTTTAACTCTTCAATCAGCGTTAAAAGACTCCTCAAGGAGAAGTCAAGGATTGAAGATGAGATCAAGGCTACAATGAAAGAAGAGAACCCTGCAACCGATCTACATGCCTTGCCTCAGAAAGAAAAGGATCCAGGGAGTTTTACTTTACCTTGTTCAATTAATACTATGTCTTTCAATAATGCATTAGCTGACTTAGGAGCTAGTGTTAGTGTTATGCCCTTTAAGACATTCACTACCCTAGGCCTAGGAAAATTGACACCAACTAAGCTGCTTATTGAATTGGCTGATCAAACGGTAAAACGACCTAAGGGGATTGCTTAAAATGTGCTGGTTAGGATCGAGAAGTTTGTATTCCCCGTAGACTTTATAATACTAGATATGCCCGAGGATGTTAAGATTCCTTTAATCCTCGGAAGACCTTTCTTGTCTACTGCCCATGCTAAGATTAATGTGTTTAAAAGGAAAATATCATTAAAAATTGGGAATAACAAACTAGTCTATAAATGTGAAAATCCAGTCAAAAGCATAATTAGGAGAGTTTATATGCTAGGATTAAAAGATGATATAGACCTCAACCTAGAAGCTAGGTTTATGGGAGAAATCTTAGTGCGTAACAAATCACTTGAATACTATGATGGAGATTATATTGAGTTAAACGATCTTGAAACCCCATTAGTGTTTAAAGATAGATTTATGGAAGATGATGAACCCAATAAAACTTATGGATAACCCTAGTGTAAATGTTATAAATACTAGAAATGATAATGAATTTGAGGGATATCCTAGTTTTTGTGACTATGGTAGAAAGATCCATGTTGATTGCGCTTATAATTTACAATTTCCTTGCATGATAGGATACAAACAAGTTTGCGCCAATTTCTTCCCTATTTTGCCGATAAACGTAATGTTAAAAACCTTTTATAATTCTATCATGAAAACGAATGTTGGTTATAAAGGGAAGAATGTGGTTGGAGCTTTTATGAAAGTGCCTATTTTCGTTGGAAGATTTGTTATTGTCACTGACTTTGCAGTTGTTGAAAACATGGATGCTTATTGTGATAGAGAGATGGGTGATGTGATTGTTGGCAAGCAATTTTATAAAGAGATCACTATTAATGCTAAGCGATTTGAAGGAAGAATCACTTTTCAAAGCGGAAGCGATATCGTTACTCTCGTGATGCCTCGCGCTCACCCAAGTTTTAAACATGCCACTAATAAATATTGCTATAAATTCTCACCGTTTGTTTATGTAGATGACAAGGACAAACAGAATGGGATCTTTTAGCCATACCAAAAGATGAAGGGATTCTACGAAGGAGTGCTGAAATTAGGACCCGAATATATACGAGATGAACCTATGGGCAAATACATCATGAAGTGGAATTTAGGAATCGATGATGGAAAATAGGAGTTGAACGTGAGTCTAACTTGAAGACTCTAGAATAAAGAAAAGTGCTGACCGGGAGACAACCCGGAAATTTTTATATGTTTTCTGTTTTGTGTCGAGTCTGTCAGACCTGCAGAAGATGCGGCGCATCTCCACTATGGAATGCGGCGTATCATCTGCACTGGTCATATCTTATTTTATTTTTCTGCATTTTTATTTTTCTTTAAAACATTCTGTCAGTTTATTTAATGCGGCGCATCCCTGTTTAAGGATACGACGCATCATTTATTCTGATTCGTATTAATTCCAGGCTCGATATGGCGCATCTTCTTCCATAGGATGCGGCGTATCGACTGACCTGATGATTTTTAATTTTAAATAGGAGTTGAACGCGAGTCTAACTTGAAGACTCTAGAATAAAGAAAAGTGCTGACCGGGAGACAACCCGGAAATTTTTATATGTTTTCTGTTTTGTGTCGAGTCTGTCAGACCTGCAGAAGATGCGGCGCATCTCCACTATGGAATGCGGCGTATCATCTGCACTGGTCATATCTTATTTTATTTTTCTGCATTTTTATTTTTCTTTAAAACATTCTGTCAGTTTATTTAATGCGGCGCATCCCTGTTTAAGGATACGACGCATCTTTTATTCTGATTCGTATTAATTCCAGGCTCGATATGGTGCATCTTCTTCCATAGGATGCGGCGTATCGACTGACCTGATGATTTTTAATTTTATTTTTTAGGTTTTATTTTCACTAACTACTAATGTATTATGCAAGTTGAACCTTCTTAACTCAGGTGTGTAAAAGTCTAGGTGGTATTATAGATTCCTGCATTTTTTGTGAATACATCATTCATGAAGCTTTAACGCTCTAATCCACAAGAAAGTTGATCTTTGCTCGCAAACGCATAATGGAGGATCATTTCGAGCAAATATCAGGGAAGTTTTTCTGTTCTAATTCTTTTATTTTCCAGTTTTTAATCCTTTAAAACAAACAACAAGGACGTTGTTTAACTTAAGTGGGGGGGATGGAAAATTAGAACACTTACTTGTCCAAACTTTTTCAAACTATGCTCAAAATGCGCTTAATATATCATAATTTAAAAAGTTTTAGCATGTTTTTGTTTAAGTCTAAATTACATAGCCGCACACATAACATTATTTTTGCCTAAAATCAAAAACTTTAGTGTGCTGGTGACTTGTAAACTTTAGAACTTGGCTTGTATACTACTCGAGACCACCATAATGAGTATTATCGATATAATTGGAGTGACTTGTCTAACTTGGTAAAATTCTAGGATTACACCCAAAAAGCCTTTATATGTTTTGTGATATTAACTAGCTACACCGGTTAGTTAACCCCCGTATAAACCTTTTTGTTACTCTCATTTTTAGAGTAAGATACCCCTAGAAAAACCCTCAGAACCATTCCTTTCGTTTCTTACACCTTTGTTAAAATGTTTCGTTACACCGTTACACCTTAGCCTACCCTGTAGATTGAAATCCGTGGTTAGTTACTTTAGACAAAGTGTGTTTCCTTACATTACCTGTGTTCGCGTGCGTAATTCATTATCTTTGGTTAGGTCGGGAAATTGCACAATGCAATTGGAGTGAAAGTACATATTGTATATTTTTAGTTTATTTTTCGTGTGTTTACTACTTTCACTATTACATGTATTTTCATAATGTTATGAAAAGTATGGAAAAATTATCCGGAAAAATCGTGATAGAAAAGTTGTGAAATTTCACACAAGTAAAAAAAAATCGAAAAAATAAAAAAGAAAAAGAAAGAAGAAAAAGTTG
>LBNU01037259.1:11675-25608 GCA_014162995.1 Artemisia annua | reverse complement strand
TTGTTTCAGCATTATTATTCTATAAGACCCGTGATCTGTACATATATTTTTTATAAGTTGAGCTACCCAAATGTGTGTGTTTCACACGTTCAGTGAAACAAAAATGGAACCTAAGTGTATATTAACCATTCCATAAACGGCAGTTCTACATGATTAAAAAGTAGTCACCTAACCAGCAAAAATAATTGATCACATATTTAGGGGGTGTTTGTTTAAGCTTATACGTGGGCTTATTTGATTTCGGCTTATATATTTCTTAAGCCCCAATTTTCCGGCTTATTTGAAGAGTTTTAAGCTTATATAAGTTTATCATATTATAATAAACTTATATAAGCCCGCAAGTCTCAAAATAAGCCAGAAAATTAAGGCATATGATATATATAAGCCGAAACACAAATAAGGTCATAAGCCACAAATAATCTTAAACAAACACCCCCTTACATAACGAACAGTATGATAAGAAAACAATAGTCATAATCATCTATCCAAATAAACTAACCAATAATTAAAAAAATAATAATAATAAACAGAAAGCAATTATAAAAATGATCAAAACCAAAAAAAGAGGGTCTAAAACAACGAATTAATATAATTCTTCTATTTGAATCGATTGGAAAAAACAACTTAATAATAATTCAACAACAATAATAAGAGATAAAAATAAATTGATACCTTGAGAGAGAGAATTGAGAATTTGTTTATTATTAGATAGGGTTTAATTGATAGAGAAAACTATTGATTGATTGATTTTGTGATTGTGTGAGGAAACAAGGGTGCGTTTGGGGTTGTATTTATAGGGCTCAGAGGGATTAGAGTCCAAAGATATAGGATTAGTTTTTTCCGCACGTCAAATTTGAGAATTTCACGCTTTTCTTCTTCTATTGGGGACCTCTAGATCAATCTAGAAGATCGATCACAGACAGGCATTTTGGTAATTTCACCATAGTAATAATTCAAAAAGGTAAACCATGTTATACCTAAATGTATGCCTAAATCTATGTAGCAATCATTCATTGGTTGTAGCAACCAGATCCACTTTTTCATAAGGGTAAACTGCAAAAAATGTCCCTTAACTTTCCCGATTTTGCGAAAATTGTCCTCTTACAAGATTTTTAGCAAATAATGTCCTTGAACAGGTTTCCTTAAGCGAAAAGTGTCCTTGAGGATGACGTTTATTTGCAAAAATGATTTTTTGGACTAACGCTCGTTAGGGAGCCCGTTAAGTGCCATGCGAAATGACTATTTTACCCTCCTTTCACTCAATAATCGCGATTTTGCCATCCCTTTTTATTCCCGCACTTATGTACAATTACGTATTCCCGCCTCCAAACCTTGAGGGACAAAATTCACAATAAAACCTTGATATAAAAGTAAATCATTTGGAGCTGCCACAAACATAACGTCTAACACATACAAACATAAACCCTAATTTGTTGACCATGTATTCCGACCAAAGTGGAAGCAGCGAAAGTGATACCACTGTTGGTAAGTTTTTGTTGTTTATTTAGTTCCTTTATTTGTTAAAAATTGGATTACTTTGATTTTGGTAATTAAATGTGACTGTGAGTGGTTAAGAGTAGTGTCTACTTGCTTGTGTTAATTGATGACATTTAGTGTATAAGTGATCACATCTAGTCTTGTTGGCTATCTTTATAGATTTCAGTGATGGTGCGAAGACTTGTTGTGCCCGTATGGAAAAGAGGATTGCAAAACTTGAATTTGTGTTATACAGGATGAAATGGATGAAAGGTTAATTTCTTGAACCTGTTATGATGTTATGTAAATACATTTATTTGTGTTAGTATTACAGTTTGGCTTTGCTGGTATAATGTTTACAGCTCTGAGATCAAAGGTTGAGCTTAAACTGACTGAATGTTTGCCGGATGATGAAGAAGTTTGGTCTAAGCTGGGCAATGCCATTAATTATGAATTAATGGAAGAGATGAAAGCAAGATATGGGCCATTCAAAACCATCAAAGAAGAAAATGTGGATGGATTTCTTGATGAGCAGTTTTTGATGGCAAAGGCTGAAAATCAAGGTAAAAGCATTCAACCTCTTAAAAGGGTGTTTGGAAAAGCAAATAATTCTTATTTAACCCCTGCATATCTTGTTGATGAGTTGTTTATTAGCAGAAAGAAGCAAACGCTGCAAGGTAAATATACTGAAGCTCTTAAAGGGGTGTTTGAAATGTCTTTCTACCATATAGATGTTATTGATTTAAATGATGTTCTTGGAAGTGAATATTATAGCTTGTATAACAGTTTGCCTTTGTTGTATACTTTATGCAGTTTTGGATTTTGGTACTTTGGAATCAGATGATGATACCAGTAATCATAGCAAGGGTAAGACAGCTGAGGGTACCAGTGAGCAGGGGAAGAAAGCTGCTGGTAAACAGAGAAAGGCAAGGCTAGATGAGGGTACCAGTGAGCAGAGGAAGGCAAGGCCTCCGAGTGTAACCGGCTGCGTCCTTAGCCTAAGAGCAAAGAAGAAAGAACCAGCTCACAAAAGAGGTTCTAAGTGTTGTTCATTGCATTCCAAGAAGAAAAAATAAATGCAGGATAATGTTCCTCTTTTGTGTTTACTATTTGAATGTTTAAGTATTTTAAGACAATTTTAGTTAATCTATGAAGGACATGTTTATCTAATTGGTTTGGTTTAGCATTGTTCATTTTGCATAAACTTTTTTATTAAGCATTTTGCATGTAAATTTGCATATGCGGGGGTGTTTGTATTTATGCATTTTGACTTTTTAAAGTTAACAATTCAAACACAAACGTAAAAATTGAAACATAAACATCCTAATTTCATAAGATCATTGATTATAAGCAGTTCACAAGATTACAAATTTCCAACCCCTTTCTAAACACACAAACTTGTTTAGAAGTTTGAACCGCTACCTTCTGCATGACCCTTCTTCTTCCTTTTCTTCATCTCTTCTTTCCTCTCCTTTTCCTTCCTCTCCTTCTTAGCCTTGAGATGCTTGAGCACATATTCAAGATGGGAGATCCTCTCTTCCAACTCATCAGACTGTGGTAAACCGGTATCCTCATTGTCTTGCTTCTCCTCCTCCTTCGTATCACCCAAAAGCATCTCATAATAGCCATCTTGTTTCGTCAGCCAAGTTAGAATCTGTTTCCTCAACTCCTTCGGTATCTCCCAGTAAGAACCATACTCAGCAATTGGTTCATTGCCATAACCATGAAGAACTAAATCCATTAAATAATGGTTGTCCAAAACTTTTTTCCACTCCTCTTCCTCTGTACCAATGTAGATAGCCATAATTTGTTGTGTTCTTTGGGTTTATGTGTGTATTGGTGGAATGTGTGTGTGGTTTGGTGCGCATAAATAAGCGAAAAGGTTTGACGATGCAAATTTAGCCGTTAGAAAAAAAATCCTGAGACTATCTCTTCGGTAGCCACGTGTACCTCTGGGAGGGAACGGTTTGACCATGCAAATTTATCCATGTTGACTTTTAAAAGTCAAAAAATACAGAAAACTAATAACCTACCCAATCAATTAGCAATGTTAGTGCCTTCATTAACTTCTCACACAGGAACCACAAACCTGCCCATTGAATAGTCAATGGTCTCTCCCTTTATATTCATTACACCACAATTACACCACAACACTTATCTCTTAAACATTGGTCATCAAATTTAGTCACCATAGATGCCTAATCCTCAAACCCAAAAATACACTCCAATGCACAATCCAGAGAATCACAAACACACCTTCATGGTTTCAAAAGAACCATAAGGGGGTCTTCTGTTGATTACCACACCCGTCTCCCTGAACCACCACTTGCAGCAATGCCAGAACCACATTTCTCTTATTGTCAGTGTTGCCAAAATACATTTCAGCTTCGTGAGGAACTACGTGTGTTTAAGGAAGAGGCCCGCTTCATGTGGACAAGCATTCACAAGTACCT
The DNA here is from genome assembly GCA_014162995.1 of Artemisia annua. NCBI lineage: Eukaryota > Viridiplantae > Streptophyta > Magnoliopsida > Asterales > Asteraceae > Artemisia > Artemisia annua. The sequence continues at coordinate 21,679 of LBNU01037259.1, read as the reverse complement.
TGTGGAGGTCATGAAGGAACAAGCCAACAAAAAATGAAACCTTTCCTCCTAACTTTTGATTTGGTTGTAATAGGTTGTTGCTAAATAATTATGTATCTGGATGTTAGTTGTTTTAACAATGGCTTATCTTTTGTATCCTAAGACTAATGCAATTTGCTTTGGTTAAATTTGTTATTTTCCGTATTATTTGCTTACTTCTTTGCTTATGAGATTGTCTGCATACTTGTTTTAGCAATGTTTTATCTTTGTTAGCCAACAAAGTATGTAATTTGTATGCAAATTATATGGATAAAGGCTCAACCTAGTTAGAAAGCACTTTTGTGTACTCAAACATAGGGTTAGGCAACTTGACAACTCGTTTGACTTTCTTTGTGTAATGTAAATGAGTATTAATTGCGCACATTTACACACAAACCTACCCATGTCACTTGCTTCATTTATTTGTCAACATTTCTCACAACCCTGCCCATCTTATATCATCAACTTAGTTCATCAAACTCATTCAAACTCTAAGCTCACCATGGATGCACAATCCAGAAAGTTAGCAACAAACAGTCACAACCATGCGGTCCATTACCCATTAAAAGTTGGAGGCTCTCAAGCATGATATTTCTCCGCAGACCCGGAAAAACCATTTCCACCAATGCCAGAACCACACGCCTCTAAATGTCAATGTTGCAAAAATACATTTCAGGGTCGTGAGGAATTACGCGTGTTTAAGGAAGAGGCTCGCTCTAGGTGGACATCGATTAACAACTTAATTGTGCTAATCATGGAGGAAAGAGGCAAAAAACCATGAAACCTCTTCTAGTTATGTTATGGTTGTATTATTTTCAGTTCTAAGTATGTTTATGTAATATGTTAAGTACCTCTATGATATGGTTGTATTTATATTAGGTTATGCTTTATGTTTGATGAACACCTATATTTATGTAACATGTTTAAGTAACTCTATCTATGATATGGTTATATTATGTCTTAACAACATATTTATGTATTATGCTTTAATTCAAATGTTAGTGTGATTAATTCTTTGAATGATTGTTATTCTTGGAAAAATGAACACAATTATGCAAAAATGCACACGCTAACCTATACTGCACACGCTAACATAACTCTTCGGTTTTCCCATTTTTTTTATATAAACATCTTGTTGCATACCCATCTTAAATCATCAAGTTTTTTGCATCCTTTTGAAATCTAAAGTCTGCATTTCTCATCCATAAAAATCTAAATCAAATCGCATAATGTCTTCTGGTGACAAACGAGCCAGATATGAGGCAGAGGTAGTAACACAAGAGAATCAACCACCCAAACTCAAGTAAGACACAGTTTCCTTTATGTTTGTATATGGTTCTATATCCATTTGATTTATTCATTCAAATTTACAGGAAACAACATACGGAAGATGTTGCACCACCAGTTGAAGTAGTGGAAACATCTAAAAAAAATGAAAAGGAGGAAGCTGTAGATGAGGCAAAAGATAAGGAGGACAAGGAAAAGGAGGCACGAGTAAGGCGTGCTAAAGAGGTGTATGAGGCACATTGGAAAGAAGTGAATGTGGAAAACTAGAAGGGGGGGGGGTTGAATAGTTTTACGTCTTTTTCGTTTTATAAAACTTGGTTACAAAATCTAGATTTGAGTTTGTGATGAACTCAAATAAGTACATTTTATTAGCATCATTTATCCTATTTATTTAACTTGTTTTACCTTATTATGTATGAGAATCGGTGCTTTAATGTTTACTTTAGCGATTCTCAGGTAAGAACAGGTAAAAGGTGAAACTTGGAGATTTTGGACTAATTACGGAGCAAAACGAACAAGATGTCAAAAGTCTACTGAAACCCAGAAGATGCGCCGTATCTCACTCAACATATACGCCGCAATATCATACTTAGATGAATTCGAAGACCATTGCCTGACTTTGAAGAATGCGCCGCATGGAATTCTACCATGCGCCGCATATGAAACTCTGGTCAAAGAAGAAGATCAAGCTCGTTCTACTCCAGATACGCGCATCACACAATTAACATACGGCGTATCACTATCAAGACTTCACCAGAAACAATCCAAGACAACTGAAGGACATGCGTCGCATAAAGATTCAAGTTACGCCGCATCTAAAGGCAGTGTACGAATATTCCAGAATATAATAAGCTTGGACCCCACGCGAAGTTAAGTCAATGCGCCGCATCTCATCATTACATGCGCCGCGTCGAACCCTCAGACAGAAACTATAAATACCCCAAGACCTAGACGAATTTTGTGTGCACCATAACCCTAAGGAGATGAATTCAGACGAACAAGCAACACAAGACACACCCCAAACGAAGATCTTAGAGCTGTAAGAAGGTCTTGCATGTATTTAATTCATTAAGTAGTTTTGTTTTATTGTAATAGTAAGCTTTGAATCCATCAGGATTGATGGCCGGTAGTTCATGAGTACGCAATAATCAAATGCCCGCCTTAAAATTGCTTTCCCATCGATTAAAGTTTATATGTTTGATGTCTTTGGTTTCCTTATATTAGTGCATTGATTACCTCTGTGTCTAGCTGAGCACTGCTGAGCCGCCATACTCCTTCCTCGCCTACTCACTCCGATGTCTTTGGATGAGTAGGATATTCATAAGTAATCATTAAGGGTTTACTCGCCGATATAATAGCCAACGAGTACGGATTAATTTTATACACTTCATATAAAACTAGCAATAAAACAAGTGACAAGCTATCTTAATTATCAGGACAGGCCTTCTTATTGTCTCTACTATCTATCTGTGTACGTGTATGCTATTCGCTGATTTGTTCTCATTAGTATTTACTGTTTAATTAGATAACCAAACCGTGGCAGTCTCTCAGGCTGAACCCCCTATCATTAGATTAGACTGTAAAGCTAACTTAGATATTAAAATACTGATTAGGATAATTAGATAATACATTCCACTCTTAGTGATCGACACTCTGCTTACAATTATATGCAAACTGACCGGGTACACTGCTCGTTAAGTGTGTGTGTTATTGATAAGTCGGCTAAATATAAATGGAAAACTTGAGTAGGCATTAAACTGCTAAACCGCAACGACACATCACGCGTATCAAGTTTTTGGTGCCGCTGCCGGGGAGTGAATTGTTATTATCTGTTAAATTGATTAGTATTTTAATTAGGTTTTTAGACACTAACCCCTAACTTGTTGTATATTAGATAATTTGCATTCATTGTATAATTTGCATATTTACTGTTTTTGTGTGTTTAATTTTCTGTAATTTTCTTTTTATTTTATTTTATTTTTTTATTTTATTTTCTTTCTTAGTACCTACTGATGTTGTACTGTGCAGATACAAACGATACGGCGCATCTGTTTATCGGATGCGGCGTATTGCGTTTTAATTTTTATAAAATGCAACGCGTTTAATAACTCGAGTGCGATGTATCTTTCCCCAAGATACGGCGTATTCTGTTTTTAATAAAGAATTTTTCGAAACCCTAACGCCATACGACGCATCTGTTTTAACAGATACGGCGTATTTAATATTTAAAATTAAAAACAGTTTTCGAATTATTAAACAGAAGCGACGCATCGATTTTTATCGATACGACGCATCTACTAAATCAAAAATCTTGTATTTTGAATCGTAACGAAAATACGGCGCATTAGCTTCTGCTAATACGGCGCATTTAATTTTTATAAATATAAATTGATTTTTGATAACTGACAGGTACGGCGCATTCTAATTTAAAAGCGGCGTATCTATTTTCAAAAATAAAAGTCTGATTTTATTTTAACGTAATAAGGTACGGCGTATCCTTTTTTAAGGATACGGCGTATCCTTTTTCAAGGATACGGCGCATCGTCTGCAGATATCAGCAACTTTTATTTTTCATATTCCATTTTCTAATACATTAATTCCTATTCCAGCGAACAAATCCTACTGACAATTTTACCTGTGATGACAGGTGCTACTATGGAAGGTGTAAAAAAGGACGAATGTCTTGCTATGGAGGAGGATGTAAGCATGCAGTGTGAAAAATCCGGAACCGTGAACCTAATGACTTTGGAAAGTGATGACGAGTGTGACAATTATGAAGTTAACTTGAGCACGTTCCGAGCAATATGCGATATTAAAAGCCCAGAATTGAAGAAAGAACCACTACTTTCAGATTCACTTGATGACTTCAGTGCTATTGCTCTCGACCTGCCAACAATCGACCTTCTGCTCGAGTCCAGATCTCTAACCCCCGTGCCCGATTGCACACTTGAGCATTGTGGCGATGTCGACTTCAATATACTCGCCATCGATACTAATTTATTTTCCTGGGAAACTCCTCTTGAAACAACATTTATGGAATTTAAACGTTTGAGCTGCATGGGGAATGATCTGTTCACTTACAACTCACTAATAAGCTACACAGAAGAAGAATTACTCCTTTTATGGCCAATCATTGAATCCAAGGGGCTGGTTTGGACTACCATCGAAGAAAAAGATAGGAGGTTTCAAATCGAATACATGAGCTCGACTAATGCAGTAACCAGATCAAGCAACCAAAGCTGTGACGTACAACCCAAGCAACCTTCTTATATGCCTTATTCCGAACAATACTGGGGGTTGGACAAAAGCAACTTGGATGATGAAAGGATTTATGCTGAATCTGAGGTTCTGTTTCATAAGAAGTTAATAAGGTTGATGGATATCTCTTTAGAAGAATGGCTTGAGCTTAAATATGGAGATCCAGAATTTGCACCCATGAACGAAGTTAAACATATAGTGACTTCGTGGCTTACACGAAGTTTTAAAGAGCAATTCAATGAGTTCATGGAAATAAAGAAGAAAATGATTGGTAGTACTAGCTTTGACGTTAATTTCGATCCAAATGATGTTGATTTTTCGGATTGGTTAGCTAGTAAATTCCACAACCATAAAACCATGGATCGAGCCACTAAAGATGCATTATGGGTATACTGGATGAGAGGAGAAGATGAAGAAGTCGAAAGCGACAATGAGTCGTCATACGATGATTCAGCTATTAAGCAAGACATTGAGGAATTGTTCAAATAGACATTGATGTGTTTAATTACGAGACGCCCTTGTGCAAGCAATTCAAAGAATTCAATTACCTTCTTCAAATCGACGCTGATGTGCTCACTGGAGACTTACCAGGATTCAAGACTTATGATGAATTCAAAAACACCTGGTACTATGAATGGAACGACCAAATACCATGGGTTTGGGATAAACCATGGCAATATGGGCATATCAATCACACTTGTAAACCTTTCCATTTCAATGACGGAAGTAGTGAATGGCCAACTTGTGACTATAAGAATGATGGAATATGCAATGGGGGAAGCATAATTGGAATGAGACGAGTTGGCAACAATGTTTACTTTGAAAACTATGATTGGTATGACAAAGTTGAAGACACCCCACGTAGAGCAGAAGCTTTGCAAGAAAAGGGGAGGATCGAATATTTAAAGAATGTAAAGGGAGCGTTGATTTATTCGTTTTAGTACGGTTAAGTATATTTCTAAAGAAATACTCGTAGAAGTATTTTCTCGGGTCGTGTCCCAGCGAAAGTTGAATGGAATCTTGATTCCGTTGGGTGAATCGTGTCGTGAATGAAATGAAAGTGAATATGAGGGAGATTATGACTACGGAAAGTGAATCAATTCTAAAAAGTATAAAATAAAGCTCTAAAAACGATAACGTAAGGCAGTCTAAACTTAAAACGTAACCTAATCTAAAAAACGCGTGAAATATTTAAAAACTACGTAAGTGCGCAAAATAAAACGTGAATTTTAAGCTATACTAATCCTACGGGCATGAAAAAGATTTTTCTACGATCTAAATGATAAAAGAAAATTTTAAGAAAAACATTATTTTGACTTTTTATTTAATTATTATTAATTAAAAACTATTTTTAATTAATTAAATTTAACTAAAATGCAATTTATTATGAAATAAGCTAGAAAAATAAAAATTTAATTTTTAAAATTCTAAAATAACCTAATAATAATATTAAAACAGAAAAATATTCTTTTGATTTTTTATGAATTATTATTAATTAAAAAGGATTTAAAAATACTTAAAAACTACTTTTAATTATTATAAATACTAAATGAACTTGGAAAATTATGAAATTTTTTAGAGAATTCCAAAATATTATTCTAAACCTAGGAAAAATAAAATTACCTAAAAACTAGACCCTAATAAGCAGTTTGGGCAAATAAGCAGTTGAAATAAGCACTTATTTATAAGCAATTAAGCACCAAATTACACCAAAAGCTTAGGGAAGGTGTAATTTACTAGGAAAAACTTAATTCAACTAAAAAACCTCAAATAAGCCTAGGCCGTGAGCCAAATTCAATTCACTCTTTGGACCCAAAAAATAGCCTAAATACCCTACTTTGAAGCTTAATTATAAGCACTTAATAAGCTAATTAGGGGAAGGTTAAGGGGGCAAAAGGAAGACCACCTAGGATACTACTCAAAAAACCTAAAAGCCCTAATTTTACTGCACCAATTGAACCTTAATTTAAGCCTAAAACAGGTGTCCAAAGCTACTAGTTTGCTGAATTGTTTGATGAACAGGTTACTTGGCAGATTTCAAGTCAAACTTAAGCTACCAATTGTTGGTGGAAATTAAGCTTATGTGATCTTAGCACTATGAACTAACCTCAAATCCAGTATTAAGCAAATTGAAGCCTATATGATACCCTAAATTCTCCCTAGAACAGGTCCTATGGAACCATTTTTACACTACTTTGACTTCTTAGTGCAATCCTAAGTTTGTCTATTTTGAACTTCTACCGAACAAATCTTGTCCTAAATGCAACTTTAAGCTAATTTATGATTTAATGGACCTGAATGTACTCTACTTCTAACAGATTGCAAGAATCACAAGTCCTAAACTACACTTAAGTACACAGATTTGAGCTAATAGATGATATTGACTTTTTGCTAAATACTACCTCTATTTTATGACTTACTCTATCTAATTATACCTAATGTAGACTGACTGAAGCAAAATTATCCTAAGAAACTGCCTTTTGTACTGATTTTTACCTATCTACCAAACACCCCTTTAAACCTATGTTTATACTACAAATGTGATTTTTAAACTTACAACTACTGATTTTATGATCTAAACAGTTTTCCTCGACTTATTTAAAGCTCAAGGAACCAGCAAACACAACTAAGAACACCAAGACACAGATTTGCAAGTCAAGCTATATAAAGGGCAGTAACATAAATCTTGTACCAGAGCATATAAGTACACAGTTTAAGCATGCAATAAGCTACTAACCACTAACGTAAATAACAATAAGCAAGTTTAAACTATGAAACAGTAACAAGCTGAGAATGCAAAGAAACTAAAAAGGAACTTACTTGACTAGATGGCTGAATGGAAATGTAGGACTAAAAAGGAACTTACTTGACTAGAATAAGCTCACATAAAGCTATGAAAGAGCTTTGATGAACTTATGCACAGGGTTATTATGACTGACCAGAACTTATGTACCCTTAATGTAATTAAGATTTTTTTTTTTTTTTTTTTTTTTTTGAAGATTAAAGCAGAGATTTATTATTAAATGGCTTATACTAACTTAATTTAGTTTAAAGGAAAGGGCTTGAAAAGCTTTTAAACCAAAAAGAGCTTAATACTAACATTTACTAAAAACAGATTTAAAGAACAATATAAAGTAAATAAAGACTTTTATTAAACTTGAAAGCTGATTACAACTTGAAGAAGCTATTACATTTAACAAAGATTAAGCTCTAATTTAAATCCCTAAAACCTATACTACTCCTACTCTACACCTAAACCTACCCCTACTCCTAATAGCTAACAGCTTTCAATCTGTAGAAGCTTCAGGATCTTTTATTGCAGCCATAGATCAAATCCCATCATCTTATCTCAAATCACAGCCATTGGATCATGTGGATGATGTGTTCGGTCCAATAGGAGGCTGCCCTTTGTCCATCGTGGCATTCTCTGACACAATTCCTCTGTCTTGTCAGCATTATCCTTCTTGAAGCATTTTAAGTGATGGGTTAATTGGTTATTAGCAGGGTAAAAGGGAATGGGGGTGATGAACAGTAACACGTAGGAAAAAGGCGCGTTTGGATTGTTTGACTGAGTTATTCTATTTGTTTGACCATGGGTTATAGTGGGTTACGGGTATGGGTTTGATGTAACAGGCCGGGTCAGGGCTTTGTGGGGTTGTGGAGTAGTTGGGCTTTTGTTTATATGGGATAGGATTTATTTTTGTTTTGGGTTAAGTGAAAACATGGATCATGTTGTATCTTATTTAGGATTAGAAAGATTGGTTTTGTAAATTTGCAAAGTGTAAGGACCAATTGTGCTAATCTCCAAATAAATATCCAAGGGCCATTCTTGTACAATTCTGATTCTTTAAGGACTTGTTTTGCCGAATTGCTCAAATATGATCCATAATTAAGAAATTCTTCCCCGGTTTCAGCTTTTGCTACTCTTTCCAAATCCCATGCTCGTGTTGTCATTTTTGCCTTTCTTTTGTCCTTTTTCACAATATCCGTACCTGCACAGTCACAAACACAAAAACAACATATATTTGGCATTTATGGTCGGGTTTTTGGTCGTTTTGGTCCGATTTACAAGATAAAAGGTAGAGTTAACTACATTTTTGGTCCTTGTGGTTTACCGGGTATAACGGTTTTGGTCCAATAGTTTAAAAAGTAACGGATCTTGTCCAGAATCCGACGACCCGTAACACTTTTGGTCCATTTTTTGTTGACCGTTAGTTTGACTCGTTAAAAAAACGTGAAATGACTAAAATACCCTCGGATGATGATGTACAATGACTAAAATGCCTTTTTCTTCTTCTTTATTATTACTATTATTATTATTATTATTATTATTATTATTAAAAATTTACATTAAAAAAATAATTCAACCTCAATTCTTATCTTTTTTAGTATATACAAACCCAAAAATGCATCTTCTCAAAAATCTTTTTTTACATCAAGAACATCATATTTTGTCGAAACTCTCTTTCTACAAAACACATAAATCATCAAAAGTTCAAAACCCACAAAACTATCAAACCAAAATCAAATTGTCAAAACCAAAACCAAATCTAATCTAACATCAATCACCACGACAACAAACAAATTTGCAACAATGTTACATAACAACACAAACAAAAATCACGCTTGTGTTAATCTATGATGTTCTTGAATGGACAATTATACTTCTTCTACTTCTTAACTCACTCTTTTCATATCTCATAATCAAATATACACACAACAAAAGTAAAACTTCATCTTTATCAAAAACTAAAACACTTCTACATAACCACACAAAGACTTTTAAAATCACCACCACGAAACCCCCATCGCCACCGCCAATAGATCCGGCTAGATCCACGACTCGTGGTGTTGGTTTTCTGCTAGATACGGCTAAATCCACGACAACACCACCATGGAACCCCCATCGCTACCAGCACTAAATCCGGCTAGATCCGCGAGCTTTTTAGCTAGATACACCACCACGAAAAACCTCATCGGTTAGAAACCCCATCGCGACTCGTGGTGTTGGTTGTTGTGGTAGTTGGTGGGTAATAATAGACCTGAGGTGGTGGTGTACGTTGATGGTGATGGTGGGTATGTGTTTGTTTGACTGAGATGAAGAGTGGTGGTTGTTGGCTAGATCCGCGACATTGGGACGGCCAAGAGTGGTGGTTGTTGGGTTTGATTATGTTTGTGTTAGTGGGTATGTGTTTTTTTGACTGAGATGAAGATGAAGATAGTTTGGAGTAAAGTGTTAGTGGGGTTTATTTATTCCTTTATTAATAATACACAATGACCAAATTACCCTCGTATTTAACAGTCAAACTAACGATGTTATTAACTTTGGACCAAAAGTGTTACGGGTCATCGGATTCTGGACAAGATCCGTTACTTTTTAAACTATTGGACCAAAACCGTTATACCCGGTAAACCACAAGGACCAAAAATGTAGTTAACTC
>LBNU01037255.1:87368-123516 GCA_014162995.1 Artemisia annua | reverse complement strand
ATTTGACTTGTGTGATTCTCTTATGTAGCTAAGAAGTTCATCCGAGAAGTTACAAGTTTCAACTCATAAGTTGCAAGACTTGTTATCTTTGTTGTGTATAGACTCCGATAGTTTATACGTTATTTGTATCATGTGTAGAAGTGATCGTTTAGTATTTTAGGCCTCAAAATACATAGTGCGTAGGGAGTGGTTGTACCCTTGGTAAAGAACTCGACATCTAGCTTAGTGTCGGTAATATTGTGTAAGCGACGATGGGAGTGGTTGTACCCGTGTAAAGAACTCGACATCTAGCTTAGTGTCGATAAAAGGAATTAGGCGACGATAGGTTGGTTCTACCTTGAACTAGAACTCGGTATTTAGCTTTGTACCGGAAAAACGTGTAAGCGACGATTGTAAAGGTTTCTCCTCCGAAAAAGGAGTTTGTTGACTAGTGCTTTGAACTCTCGAGTTGGATACTCGGGGCGTGGACGTAGGGCAAGGAAAATAGAGTTCCTTGTAGCCGAACCACGATAAATACTCGTGTCATGGTTTGATCCTTTCTTTACTTATTCTCACTTGCTACTCATTATCATATCGTTGATAACATCTTGCATATATCTTTGAATGTTTGATAAGTATATCTTTGATTATACGAAAGTTTTTAAAAGATAAGTAAACTCAAAAGTGGTAAACTATTCAACCCCCCTTCTAGTTTTCCACAGATATGATGCTTACTTTACCACCATAATAAGTGGTAGCCCAATGTGCACGCAGTGTGGAGGAAGTTGTGGTTTGTTGTGTGTGATTTTTGACACATTATATAGTTGATAAAATATTTGTAACTCATTGACGGGAAGGTAAAAAGACTAACCACTAATTGGTGTGTTAAATTTATGCATTCATGGCATCAAACACCTCATCTCCTATGTACTTATCCTTATGCATGACTATTAAATCAATAAACTAACACATGAAGCCTCCATAATTGCACAATTAATCGGCAAGAGATGCCTCGGCTGCCTGGAATCAATATGGGGTTCCTTGAGTTGCCTGAATTCAATTTTATCATCAGTTGGGGTTGCTTGAGTTTCCTGAATTCGATTATCATTAGTTCTTACATTAAACCTCACGTACTTACCACTTAAGCATGCAACCTAAACCAAGGTACTTACACATGAAGCCTCCCAATAGCAAAATCAATTCATGAAACATTTATTAACACCCCTTTGCATTTATAAGAATACTTAGTCTTTTATTATATATGATGTAATAGACTTTTATTAATTAAGATATAAAATAGTTTCTTACTACTTGTTGATGCTAGATGAATACCTGCACATAATGACGAAATTTATAGCGGTAAATAATTGTAGTTTGTGAAATTATAATCAAGTGTTTTGTGTATGTTATTTCTTGTTTCAAACTTTTATTTTTCATGTTGGGAATTATTTGTAACAGACTTAAAAGTATGAATAGTTTAGTTAAGTCGGGTAGATAGTTAAGTCTGCCAGTACTAAGTTAAGTCTGTTAACTTATATTTTAAGTCTGTTTATGTTAGTTCAGTTAAGTTTGTTTTGCTGAACAAGTTAGATATCTTAGGAGATATTATAGGAAGGGATATGCACGCGGTTAGATATCTTAGGAGAAGATATGCATGCATCCTTTCACACGTTTGTAGAATTAGGGTTTCCTTATAGTATAAAAGGAACCCTACGGCATTGTGTTCTATGCCAAGTTTTCAAGAAATTAATAGAATACAAAGTTAGTAATTCTCTGTGTTGTTCTTACTGTTTGTGTTAATATTCCGCGTTAACATCAAGTATACATTGTTTAGAGTTTCTCATATAGATAGTTTGGATTTATCCAAGGTGTCTATTGTCTTACAAAGGCTGCTAAGATCCAAATCTTTGGACCTACAAGTGGTATCAGAGCCTCGCTGAGTGACTCTTAGTAAGAAGAAACACAGATCCACAACCACTCAAACACTCACCAAAATTTCCAAAAAGACGTCTAAACCTGTTGATGAATTCTCTAGTCGTCACAATGATTCTGATGCTGAAGAATCAAACCATGAAGATGTTGTCTCTGACAATGAGAAGCCAAAGCATCAACAGCAGCTTGTGCCTTTGGCAAATATCAAACTCCCAATTCTTAAGAAGGAAGAGTATGATATATGGGCAATGGAGATGGAACATTATCTGGAATACATAGATAATGATGTGTGGAAAGTCATACAGAATGGAAACTCAAAGAAAAGGATCTCTGTAAGCAAGGATGGTACTGTCAAAGTGCTTCCACCAGTCACTGCTGCAGAGATACATGCTGTAGAGAAAGAAAGGAAAGCTAGAACCTTCCTTCTGATGGTCATTCCAAAAGAACATCTAAGAAGGTTCCATGGGATGGATGATGCCAAAGAGATCTGGGAAGCAATTCGAATCAGATTTGGAGGGAATGCCAATTCCAAGAAGATACAGAAGGCTATACTCAAACAGGAATTTGAGGCATTCACAGTGAGCATGGCTGAAGGGCTTGAAAAAAGTTATGAAAGGTTCCAACACCTACTCTCTCAACTAGAAGCTCATGGTTCTCCTGTATCTACTGAAGATGCAAACCATAAGTTTCTTAGATATATGCCTCAAGAATGGAACAATGTGACCATGAGCATGAGGCTAAAAGAAGGTGTTGATGATTGGTCAATTGATGATTTGTTCAACAATCTTAGGGTTTTTGAATAAGATGTCAAAGGAAGCTCAAAATCATCATCCAATGCAGCCAATGTTGCCTTTGTTGGACAAGGCAAGACCAGTACTAACAGAGTTAGTTCTGGCAGTTTTAATTCTGGCAGTTATGCTTCTTCTTCTAACAACAAGGAAAGAGATAACCCTGCTGGCTTTGCTGATGAAGTTCTCTACTCTCTTTTTGCAAAGAGATCTGAAGAAAGAGATCTCATTCATGATGATCTTGATCAGATTGATGATGTTGATATTGAAGAAATGGATATCAACTGGCAACTGGCGATGATTGCACTCAGAATGAAAAGGTTCTTCAAGAAAACTAGAAGAAATATTAAATACAATGGAAATAAGCCAGTTGGTTATGATAAGTCAAAGCTTGCATGCTGGAAGTGCAACAACAATGGTCACTTTGCTAGAGAATGCATAGAAAAAGTGAATTCTGAAGAGAAGAAGAAGAGGATGTATCCAGAGGAGGTGCAGAAGAAGGAGACAAGCTAGGTTGGTCTGCTGACAATGGATGATGGCATTATCAATTGGGTGGAGCACACAGATGAGGAGGAACCTACCAACCATGCTCTAATGGCCATAAGCTCTAACTCTGAGGTATCTCTATGTTCTAAACTGTGTATTGATTCATACAACAATGTTAAAGCTATGTGTGATGAACAAACAAATCAAATAGAAGAACAAGAGATTAAAATACTTGCTTATGAAAATGGTGTCAAAACTTTAGAAGCTCAGGTTGATAAACTTCAAATACAACTAGCCAATTTAAACCAAAAACTTACTTTTCAGGCTAATGAGATATATGCTAAAGATGAAAAACTGAAAAAGTATAGGAGAATTGGTGAAAAAGCTCTTAAAGAAAAAGAAGAATTACAGCAAATAGTAGACAAATGGAAAAATTCTTCTTAAAACTTGTCAAAGTTAATAAACAGTGGCATGAGCTCAACATGTAAAATTGGTCTAGGATATGAGATAAAATCAGATAGTGAGGTTCTAAGCTATGAAGAAGAGATGGATAGAAACATGTTTACTGCTTCAGATACTGACTTGGCTGATTCAGTTGTATATAGTAGATTCTTAAAAACTGATAATTACAAAGGAGTTCCACCTCCTTTAAGTGGAGACTATACTCCTTTACCTGAGAAAGAATTTGATGAATCACTATATGTGTATGGTAAAAAAGGACCTCAAGTGCCTGAAACAAAGGTCTCAGAAGATAAAACCAGTGAATACTCTACCTATCAATCTAATGACATTGAAGAGTCACTTGAAAACACCTCTGAGTCCTCTGAATCAGAGCCTGAAAGTGTGTCAAGTGAAATGTCAAGGTCTAAATCTGTTAAAAGTGATAAACATGTTGTGTTTGAGCCTGAACAAAAACCTGTTGAACCTAGTTGTGAAACTCACTTAAAATCTCCTAGGCAACAAGTAAATAAACCAGAGACACCAAAAAGGGAAAAGAATGATAAATGGAATAGAGTGTTAGGAGGAGGTTATGTGTATACTCAGAAAATATGTTTTGTGTGTAATAGTATTAGTCATTTGATAAAAGATTGTGACTTTCATGAAAGAAGAATGGCTAAAGAAAATGAGTTGAGAAAACAAAAGATGGTCAATACTGGTAATAATGTGGTTAAATCTGTATGGAACAATGTGAATAGAATTAATCATGCAAATCAGTTTGTCCTTAGACAAGTTCTACTCAATACTAGTAACACAAAAGTTAATTCTGCTCGTTTAAGGGTTAATACTGGTCACTCCAAAATTAATTATGGTGGACCAAATGTTAATACAGGTAGAAACCAGGTTAAATCTGTTGGGCAAAAGGTTAATCCTGCTCATCCCAAGGTTAATACTACCTATTATAGACCAAAACAACCAGTTAAACCACAGGTGAATCAAGCTAATTATAGAAATCACTTTGCAAAATCTTCTTCACCTGTGAGAAGACCTATTTCACAGGTGAACAATTTTAACCAAAGAAGAAGTTTATCCAAATCAAAATCACCTGTGAGAAGACCCATTGAAAATAATACAGCAAAGATCTCAAACTCTTATGCTATAAAGGGTAAAAGGGGGTCTCCTACTAGAGACTCAGACTGATGGCAATGGAACCCATTAAATAATGAACTTACTTATAAGTGCCAAAGCAGTATTAGTGGATCATATTCTTATAAAACTTACAAGTATGTAGATCCACAAACTGGACCCAAGCCTGCACAGGCCTGGGTCATCAAGAGAAACAAATCTCTTATTTCTGTGCAGGATCATCCACTCAAGAACATGGGAAACAGAGGTATATTTGACAGTGGATACACAGGGCACATGTCTGGTTACAGGGAACACATAAAAGATTTTGAAGAATTCAATGGAGGATCTATTACTTTTGGAGGTAGCAAAGGCTACATTACTGGTAAAGGTAGAATTGTTGTTGGCAATTTAGAATTTGACAATGTCTCTTTTTTAAAAGAACTTGGGCAATTTAATCTTTTCTCAATATCACAAATTTGTGATAAGCAGCTAAAGGTTCTTTTTACTGAAACTGAATGTTTTGTGTTGACTTCTGACTTTAAGATGCCTGATGAAAGTCAGATACTCTTAAAAGTTCCTAGACAACACAATATGTATAGTTTTGATATGAAGACATCTGCACCTGCAAAAGGTTTTGCCTGTTTGTTTGCAAAAGCTACATTAGATGAATCTAAATTGTGGCACAGGAGATTCGGTCATATAAATTTCAAAACTCTTAACAAACTTGTGAAGGGAAACCTTGTAAGAGGTCTACCTTCCAAGGTTTTCAAAAATGACCATGCCTGTGTAGCTTGCCACAAAGGAAAACAACATAGGGCCTCTTGCAAGGCCAAGCTTGAAAGATCCATTACTAAACTTTTACACATGTTGCATATGGATCTCTTTGGGCATACTTCTGTAAAGAGCATTAACTATGCTCAATATTGGCGTGTTATCACTGATGATTGTACCAGGTTTTGCTGGGTGTTCTTTTTGTCCTCCAAGGATGAAACTCCTGGCATTATTCAAACCTTCATAAGAAGGATTGAAAATCAACTTGATCAAAAGGTCAAAATTATTAGATCAGATAATGAGACTGGATTTAAGAACAGAAGTATGCTTGAATTCTGTGTAAACAAATGAATAAAACAAGAGAACAGTAATGCTAGAACTCCACAACAAAATGGAGTTGCTGAAAGAATGAATAGGACACTCATTGAGGCTGCCAGAGCTATGCTTGCAGATTCACTTTTACCTACTACTTTTTGGGCTGAAGCAGTTAATACTGCTTGTTATGTTTTCAATAGAGTAAGGGTGACTAAACCTTAAAAAAAACTCCTTATGAACTACTGTTTGGTGAAAAGCCAATGCTTAACTACATAAGACCATTTGGGTGTCATGTTACTATTCTTGATACACTTAGTGCTCTTGGAAAGTGTGATGGAAAGTCTGATGAAGGATACTTAGTTGGATATTCAACTACAAGCAAGGCTTACAGAGTGTACAATCTGGAAACCAAAAGAGTTGTTGAAAATCTTCATGTTGATTTTCTTGAAGAGAAACCTAATGTACAGGGATTGGGTTATAGATGGATGTTTGACATTGATTATTTAACTGACTCTATGAACTATGTTCATGTCTCCTTGGAGAATCAAGCTAACTCTACTGCAGGTTCCTCAAATGATACTAATAATGCAGGTACCACAAATGAGGAAGAAGAAGTATCTGAGCATCTTATCATACCTACTACTGTTCAACTATCTACAAATGCTAATGGACCAAAGAGATCTTCTCCTCAAACTAAGGTGCCAAGTGTAGAAGCACAAGCTAAGGAGGTTTCTCCTCAAAATGCTGATACTCAAGATCTTAGCAAAGAAGCAGATCTCCACTTGGATACAGCACCCGAAATCACTACTACCAGTACAAACTCTGTTAATACTGGCAGTGAGTCTGAAAAGCTTGATTACACCTCACAAGCTGATCTAAATGATCCTGTTATACCAGAACCTGTTATTAGTGACGTACCTGATGAAGGGATCTTTACTGAAGCATCATATGATAGAGAAGGTGTGATCACTGACTTCAACAATCTACCAACATAAGTTGATGTTAGTCCTGTTCCTACACTAAGGATTCACAATGTTCATCCAAAGAGTCAAATCCTTGGCAATCCTAAGTCAGCTGTTCAAACAAGGAGACAAATACAACAACAACTTGGATCTCATGCACTCATCAGCTTTATACAGAAACAACAAAGGAACAATCACAAAGATCAACAACACTGCCTTTTTTCATGCTTCCTCTCTCAAAAAGGAACTTACCAAAGTCACTGAAGCCTTGGAGGATGAAAGTTGGGTTGAAGTCATGCAAGAAGAGCTTTTGCAGTTCAAGTTGCAACAGGTGTGGGTTCTTGTAGATCTTCCTCATGGGGCTAAAGTAATTGGCACCAAATGGGTCTTCAGGAACAAACGAGATGAAAGAGGAGTTGTTGTCAGAAACAAAGCTAGATTAGTGGCTCAAGGATACAGGCAAGAAGAAGGAATAGACTATGATGAAGTTTTTGCTCGTGTGGCTAGAATTGAAGCCATTAGATTATTTTTGGCCTATGCATCCTACATGGGATTCACTGTGTACCAAATGGATGTAAAAAGTGCCTTTCTTTATGGCAAAATCACAGAAGAAGTATATGTCTCTCAGCCTCCTGGTTTTGTTGACCCTGCTCATCCTAAGAAAGTATACAAGGTGATTAAAGCACTCTATGGACTGCATCAAGCTCCTAGAGCTTGGTATGAAACTCTTTCTTCATTTCTTGAAGAAAATGGTTACAAAAGAGGGGTCATTGACAAAACCTTGTTCATTAAGAAGGACAAGAAAGATATTATGCTTGTGCAGGTTTATGTGGATGATATCATTTTTGGGTCAACCAAAAGGGCTTGGTGTGAAGAATTTGAGGCTTTGATGAAAGGAAAGTTTAAAATGAGCTCAATGGGAGAACTCACTTTCTTTCTTGGCTTGCAAGTCAAACAACAGTCAGATGGACTATTTATATCACAAGAAAAGTATGTTGCTGACATGCTTAAAAAGTTTGACTTTGAAAATGTCAAAACTGCAGTCACACCTATGGAGAACAGAGTGCCTTTAACTAAAGATGAAGATGCTGCAGATGTGGATGTGCATCTCTACAGATCAATGATTGGCTCTCTTATGTATCTAACAGCCTCTAGCCCAGATATTATGTTTGCTGTATGTGCTTGTTCCAGGTTTCAGCTCAATCCCAAGACTTCACATCTTCATGCTGTGAAAAGAATCTTTAAGTATCTTAAAGGCAAACCAAATTTGGGGCTTTGGTATCCCAAGGAGTCATCCTTTAACCTGGAAGCTTATTCAGATAGTGATTATGTTGGAGCAAGTCTTGATAGGAAGTCCACAACAGGAGGTTGTTAATTCCTAGGCAGAAGGTTGATCTCATGGCAGTGCAAGAAGCAGACCATTGTAGCCACTTCCACTACAGAAGCTGAGTATGTGGCTGCTGCAAATTGTTGTGGTCAGGTACTATGGATTCAAAATCAAATGCTAGATTATGGTCTAAACTTCATGAATACTAAAATATTTATTGATAATGAAAGTACCATATGCATTGTCAAAAATCCAGTATATCACTCTAGGACCAAACACATAGAAATCAGGCATCATTTTATTAGAGATTGTTTTGAGAAGAATCTCATTAAAGTTGAAAAGATTCACACTGATTTCAATGTAGCTGATTTGTTAACAAAAGCATTTGATGGACCAAGGTTCAACTAATTGGTAGCTAATATTGGTATGATGAACCCATAGCTACATTTAAGGGGAGTTTAAATATAAAGTGTGTAATTGGTTGGAAGTTTTTAGTTAAAACTGGTCACTTAGAGTTAATACGGGTAGCTTAGTTGGCATTCATTCAGGCTATGTATATATGTTTGGTTTTACTAATCATTTCAGGTTTCCAAGGATTCAAGCATTTGTACAAATTATCTTTTAGTCTTGGGATGACAGTTTGGATAAAAGTTATATCGAGTCTGGTGAGAAAGTTTTTAAGTATGGTTGACTAATTTTAAGTCTGGCAGTATTAATCTGCAATTAATACTTTACCGTTGTGACTGATCACTCACATAATGATTTTTTACTGTTCAATATAACCGTTATCAATCGAATGGGTATATAAATGAATAAAATTGATTTACGTTTCATCTTTATTCATTATTTCCAAATAAGTAAAAAGTCTCTCACAAGGTCAACCATACTCTGTTTTTCACCAGTTCCAATCTCCTCTCACCAGTACTAACATGGCTTTGCTTGCATATAGTGCTCGACATAATCAAGTGGGTTACTTAAAGAAGTCATCAAAAAGTCACGGTTTTGATCAAATACTTACCTTTTTAAATCATTCTTATATAAGATATGCTTTGACTTGTAATCCCATTGTCTATGATTCCTTGGTCAAACAGTTGTGGCACACTGCTATTGTTGAAACTCTTCCAAATGGAATCAAACAACTAAGTGCAACCATTGATAATGTTGCTTATATTGTCACTGAAGCATCTATTCGGGAATGTCTTCATTTAAAATGATGCTTCAGGGGACTTTAAGTTGCCACATAAATTTCTTGTTGAGGGTATAAAACATATTGGATATCCCATTGGTACAAATCTCAAATTTCTAAAACGAAATCTTTCACCTCAATGGCGATTTCTAGTACACCCTTTGCTTCAATGTTTAAGTTCTAAAAGTGGGGGATAGGATCAATTTGATACAAAGATTGCTTCTGCCTTGATCTGTCTTGCCCTTGGCAGAACTTTCAATTTTTCTAAATTGATTTTTTCTAGAATGGTGGCAAATGTGAATGGTCAACATAAATTTTTGATGTACCCTCGTTTTATACAAATGATTTTAAATATTGAGACAATAAACAACACTATTTATCCTGTAAAATGTCTCAAAGCAAAGGTTTTTGGCAATATGAGAAATGGATTTACAGGGTATGAAACGCCTTTGTATGTGGCTATGTTGTTTGCTTCTTCTAACCCTTGTGCAGGTTCTTTAAGGACTTTTGATGCTCAGTTTGCTCCAGTACACACTCTTGAACTCAGCTCATCAACATCACATCATTCTACTCTTAAAGAGTCTCCCATTATGGCTAAAGATGACATTTTGAAGGTGGTTCCTACACTTCTTGATCGTATCAATGGATTGGAGCAACAGCTAACCAAGACAAATAAGAAGGTAGAAAGGTTGGAGCATGCTTTAGAAGAACTTGGAGTTTCCTTGCCCACTTCTACAGATGCAGAATCTGATAATTTATCCAAACAAGGGGGTATTGGTCACAAACAGCTGAAAGAGAATCCTTAGATGAAACAGATTCAGAAGAGACAGCTGTTAGTTCTCCTGGAATTGAAGATGTAGAACTGACCATTAACCTAAGTCAAAGTCAGAAGAAAAGAAAAATGTTAAGGGAAAGATTTGTTAAGTCTGGTTCAATGAATAAGTATGCTCAACTCGGTAGTGGACAGAGGGAAGGAAAACAAATTGCTCAATCACTCTCTATACCTAAGAAATCAAAGAAAAAGACCAGACAAGAGGAGGCAAGTTATGCTGAGATTGATAGACTTTTGCAATAAGATGCAAGTCAAAAACAACCTCTGAAAAAGTATAGAAGGGTTTAAAAACTCTTTACTATGTTTGGATAAATTCTCAGGGTAGATGGATTTTTGAGGATATAACACTTGGTGGCAGTACCTTGTACTGACACAACAAATGGTTATCAGTCCACCATGTCTAATCCACATAAGGACTGGCTAATCCAAGAGCAAACGGCTCTAGGTAAAGATATCTCAAATCCGTTAATGGCTGACAACTTGCCAAAAATTGTATGGTATTCAATCCACCATATATGTTATAGTGAAGAGTTGACTAGCCCACAAGGTTATGGCTTGTGGTAAAGGCAGTGGAAAAACCATAATTGGTAATCAACTCACCAAGATAATGAATGTATTCCATCAAAGAGTTGGCTAGTCCAAAAGCAAAAGGCTTTTGGTAAAGACAAGTCAAATCCGTTGATAGCTGATGGTTTGCTAAAAATCGTATGGTTATCAGTGTACCATAGTATTATACTGAAACATTGGCTACTCCAGAAGTAATGGGTATCTGGTAAAGAGACATCAAACCCATTAAATTTTCAATGATTCACCTCTCACAGGAGTTCACACACCTGGAAGTGATGAGAATAGTATGAAACTTTTGATTTGATGTACATGTTGTCAATGTTGCTGCAAAGATCAGATGGTATTAAAGATTTGAAGGTTGCTGCAGAAATCTCAAGATTCAACAAAAGTTGCAGCTCAAAATAATTCCAATGGAGCTTACATTCAAAAATCCTCAAAGCATTTCTGAAGAAAGGAACTTGAAGATCATGGAGCATGAAGATCAAGCTAGGGGAGGATTGTTGGGAATTATTTGTAACAGACTTAAAAGTCTGAATAGTCTAGTTAAGTCGGGTAGATAGTTAAGTCTGCCAGTACTAAGTTAAGTCTGTTTTGCTGAACAAGTTAGTTATCTTAGGAGATATTATAGGAAGGGATATGCACGCGGTTAGATATCTTAGGAGAAGATATGCATGCATCCTTTCACACGTTTGTAGAATTAGGGTTTCCTTAAACCCTACGGCATTGTGTTCTATGCCAAGTGTTCAAGAAATTAATAGAATATAAAGTTAGTAATTCTCTGTGTTGTTCTTACTACTTGTGCTAATATTCCGCGTTAACATCAAGTATACATTGTTTAGAGTTTCTCATATAGATAGTTTGGATTTATCCAAGGTGTCTATTGTCTTACAAAGGCTGCTAAGATCCAAATCTTTGGACCTACATTTCATATCAATGAGAATTGTCAACTTGTGATTTTCAAATTTTATTTTTATGTATGGAATGAAAAGTTGAGGTTTTATGGAATAATTCATCTATAGAATGAAAGAAAATGCTGCATTAAATAATCAACTTATACTGAGTAACGACATAATAGTGATTAGACTCTTCTCATTTGGATAGTTTTAGCAAAGACTAAAAAGAACAACCGTTCTTAGAGATATTTAACCTATGATGCACCGAAACGCGTGGAAGGCTCGCGTGCCCGTTTGAGAACGGCATGGGAACGGGAACGCCAAGGAAACGTCCCCGAAACGTTTCTCAGATGTATCCACAAACGTTTCTGGATTCTCAAACGTATCTGGACACGTTTCTTGCCGATTCCAAGAAGTTTCTATTGGGTTTAATGGGGGGCTGACGGGTGCTCGGCCACCCCCAACAGGCCCAACTATCTCAGCTTGTAGCTTAGTTTCCGGCCTATATTTTATAAAATCTTCAATCTTGCCTCTGTCTGTTACCCATAAAGTGTAAATTAATGAAGATAAAAATGAGGGAAGAGAGAGACAAGGTGAGTGGTCAGTATAACATGGCTTTTTATCTTTTACTTAATTATATTATATTACATGTACAGTACTTTTATTTTGTGATAACTTTTGAATAAAACAATTACTCTATATACTCTTGTAACTTTTCTTTTTCTAATAATGTTTTTTTTTACTTGTATAGAAAATAATTATTAATAGGAGGACAAACTTGTACGTATATATTTTCTTTATGAAAAATTTAATCTGTTGTTCACACTATTAAGAAATAACTTTGGGTGTACGAGTAAGAATTTTTATAAGGAATTGAAAGAGTGATTATGAATTTAGCAAAGATGAATATCTAGTTAGTTTAGGGTATTTAGTCGGCGATTAATATGAGGGAGCGAGTATAGATTACTTAAAGACCTAACTATAATTTCATATGTGTTGTAATTGATCGGAAATGTGAAACAATGAACCGATATAATGTGTACAAAGCGTATGTTATTAAAGAAGTTATTACGGCCCCCCTCAATATGAATTCCTGGCTCCGTCCCTGTATTGATTAATTATCTTTGGAACATGTAGTACTTTTTGAGTTTACAATTTATATCAACATATATCTATTTTGGATTTTCTTTAATATATTTTTATTTTTTTATATTTTTTATTGTCGTATCTATGCCGTTCTCGTATCTTGAATTTTTGATTTTTGCCGTTTCCCGTTCCCGTATCCCGTTGCCATTCCCGTGCTACATAGTATTTAACGGCTTTTGGTACGAACGGACCTTTACATACATTTAATTTTTTGTTTACGGAGCCTATTTTTAGCTACGATACAAGCTTCGAAATCTAAATCTCGTGTGTTAATAAGGCTTATTTTAGTTATGGCACATGGCGTCCCGGACGGCGATGCCCCAGGCTTGATTATCATCGCCCTAATTCGCCACACAACTTTATGAAAAATTAATCTCAAGCTTTCAACTTATAATATAAGCTACAACCCCAATTCCAGCCCCAACCCCAGCTCCAGCTCCGGCCAAGCTCCACCTATCGTTTCGCCTAACATAAATTATGACATTGTTTATTACCTTGCCAAGTTGCCAGATAACTTCTATTTAGGGTCTTATGATTGAGACACAAAAATCATTCTTTGGTACAAATCATATCTCTCATATGTAAACAATGAGAAAGAGGAGCCCATGGCTGGCTAAAAATATTACCGAGTATTGTGGCTATGTTGTGGCTGTTTGGGTCAGTTCTGTTTTGGGGTGTTTGGGTTTAGGTTGGTCTGAGTTGTTTGGTGGCATTCCTTTGCTAAGGCTGCTGATGGTTAACTTTGGATTTAGTGTGGTGAGGTGATGCAGGCATGAGGCATACACAAATATTGTGGCTTATTTTTTTGTTGGCCAAAGTTATCTTGTCTCCTAGCATAGTAGTGGGTCAACGGATCCACAATTTTATTATAGTGGGATAATGTTTATAGTTGTTTTGTTGGTCATCTATTTCAAGCTTTTGAGGGGCCGAGTCTCTGAGTCTTTAAGGCTTAAGTCGTTGGAGTTCTTATTTCTTTACATGTACATTTACCATTTACAGTGTCGTCCCATGAATTTATGAAATTTTTGAGGCCCTGGATAAAATTAATAAATGAGGCCTTTCGATAAGTAATGCTATATATAAAGTGTCACCATTTATGAGATATAATGCAATTAGTTAGCTAAACGTTCTAACATATTACTCATTTAAGATACTTTCTCATCTAAATACTTTTTTCTTTGTGAAAAATAAGCGTACACATGCTTATAATTAATAATGGGACAAATTTTGAGGCCCTTAAACATTTTGGGGCCCTGTGCGGTCGCTCACCTTGCACACACTCAAAGCCGGCCCTGACCATTTAGTTCCATTTATATATATTTTGCCTTTCAAAAATAATGTATATATATTTCATTTTTCAAAATGGAAGAGTCTCAAACTTATTAATTGGTCACACTCTAGTACAGTTATCTTGCAAGCACAGGTCAAAATCCGATATAATGTGTCATAAATTGTCTTTTAAAACCCGTCTATATCAAAATAGACTAGACATTTTATTTACGCAATTTCTATTTTGCCTTTATTGTTTGAAAACCATTGCAAGAAATCGATTGTAGACCACGAAAATGTTTATGAAGTCATTAAGTAATACTCTACGAATTTTCTCTAGAACTTCGAAGAAAAAAATAGTAACATCAAAAGTATAACCTGATTGAGAGATGTGCATACAAATGAAAGGATGCATGTGCATTGTACCGATTGATATAGACTTAAAATGAACAACTAAAGGAACATATATGGCCACCTCTTTCCATTCCACTTCCATGTAGCTTCCACTCACTTCCCTTTACTTGTACTATTTGTATTTAGAACAAATTTATAAAAATTTTCTAAGAAAGTTATTGCCAAAGTTTTTCTCATTATAGAAATGAGTTGTATGTTAGACCTCAATATATTGTCAAAGTTTTACTTAGAAGTTGCGCCCTTTCATTGGATGTAGGCTTTGTAATTTTATAAAAAAGTTGTTGAAATGTTTTTTTTATGAGGATGCCATTTTACGGCCATCAGACCATATATATACACACTCAACACAAATACACAATATATGCGGGGATATAGCTAGGGAAACATATTTGTATTCAAAAATTCAAATCAAGTATAATTGCAATTAGATTGGCTCTAAATTAGTAAATTGTATATTTATCTTTTGCCACTTCAGAGTTCATATCATCTATTCATTTTTGCTAGCATCTTTTGTACCAATGTCCTACTCTCGTTACATATAATTACAACATGAAACGATTACTATGGAGACTGCCTTATATTTAGTGATCAATAGGTATACATTATGTAAACTACGATTTGATTGTATGATCGAGTAGTGATTGGCATGACTAATTTAGATATTTGTCGATAAAGTTCATCAAAATAGTCGAGAGTTTGGAGGTTAATGCACATCCACGAGACCGCAATAGATTAGCAAAATGAGATTATTGCATAATAAACGGGGTTAATTGGATTCACTCTTTTCTTTCATTTCAATGTGTATGGTGCAATAATTCCATTGTCTCATGATTATAAACAACCGGTTAGTTTAAAACTTTACAACCCACTCCCAATGTGTATGCTTTATTCGACAACTATTATCATTGAATAGAACTTACGAGTACGTCCACATTTGAGATCTGGTATGGTTTTCTTCCTTTTCTTAGCATTCAGTTTCCTTTTTACTGTAATGTGAAAATTTGTACTTTATGTTTATTACAACAACATACATATATTCATCACCAGATGTGTTTATTGATTGTTTCGTTATGTTGTACTCCCTCCGTCCCAAAATATAAGTCCAGTTTGACTTTTTGAATCGAACTTTGACCTTAATTATTTTGGTGTGTATTATATCATACTTGATGCAAAATATATACATGGATAGCGCTTTATATGTATTTTCATTTGGTATAATTTTCATCAAGTGATATATAATACAAACAAAAATATTTACAGTCAAAGTTCGATTCCAAAAGTCAAATTGGACTTATATTTTGGGACGGAGGTAGTAGTTGTGATATATGCATTTATTTTGCTATTATATGAAGGGTTTTTCTAACTTGTATCCTGTAAGTATATGTTAAACACACCAAAAGGAAGACGAGACTCATGAAAAAGGACGTTCGGACCCACATGATGATACACTTTTTAAATAAAAGATATGAGTCCGGACATCTTTTTTCGTATGTCCAGCCGTACTTTTAATGTGCTTAACTTATGCTCCCAAAGTACAAGTTAAAAAAACCATCTGACCCTTATTTTATCTTTAATTTAATTTTCTTCTAAGAAGTATACAAATGTTTCTATTCAGAGCATGTAGAAACAAATGACAATCTAGAAACAGAATAATCCAGAAAAGAAATAATTCCAGAAGAGCCGACAATTTTATTCGTACGGCAAAAGGACACCTTCCAAGCAACAACTCGCCGACTTTAAGCGTATTCGACAAAGATCTTGATTACTCTTTCATTTTATATAGAGCAGAAAATAAAACTTGAATAACAGGCTAAGAATATTTATATTTCAAGACAGCAAGACTACATGCATGCGCTTGAGAGAATATGTTATTAGATTTTCTATGGAATGCAACAATATCTATCATTGATCTTCTAGTTTATAAAATTAAATAATCGTTATCATAATGGGGAATGTTTTTTTGTTGGCATTAACATATACAAAAATCAAAATGGCAATCAGTAAAGCTCGAAATTTGTAAAGGAAAGATAGTGAGGTTGACTTTTTGCAAGTGTATCCACAGGTGGACCGAGGGTTTTCGGAGGTGCACGGGAATCTTATGAATTTATCTTGCGCTGTGTAAAAGTTTGTTAAAAGCACTAATTTTTTGAAAATGAACTTGTTCTCAAAAAATCATTGTTACGAATCTTTTTTAATCTTATGAAATACACCTGATTACATCTAGTTTTGAATCCGCCACTGCCACAGTTCATGTAGAATATCATGTAATGGCTTTTGTTCACATAACTATTGAAACGGCGTACTATTGAAGTTAATACATTAATGAAGTGACAATCACAGATGATAAAAATTATAGATGTCTTCGAAATACGTTAAGACAGAGGATTAAATGAGACATCAATCGCATCATTATTAGGTCGAGTTGATGATGAACAAATAAACAAGCTATCTAGAGCTAAGTAATGAAAGGTGACCATTATGAAGCATTTATAGAGGGTTTTTAAAGTTCGTATAATGGTACTACATACCTTTAAATGCATACTTTTATGTTCTGAAATACTAGTATTCCTGCTCCCGCTAAAATCTGCCAAAATGTAGTCCATATGTCCTATTTACTTTATTCTAGCAAACTTTATATGCTCTAGAAGTAATCATACTCACTTTGCATAATATAGAAGTAACCCAAAGTTACGTTGGTGTATCGCCTTGTCGAATGATGTTTCATTAGAATTCGTTCGTAAAAGAGATTCAATGATTTGGGATTTCTCAAAGTAGGTCAAAGATGTGCATGTTATGTTGTCGATATATGCATTGATCATACTCAACAATCAACATAGTAGGTCTATAGATTCCCGAAAGAATATGAACAAGAACATCTTAGATTAAGGATATTAACACCTAATAAAGAACTACGTAATAAACAATAGTTTGGTAATATATATTATCAGGGTGTGAATATTGCTTCTGGCATAAGCTACTACATCATGATTGATTAGAATATAATGATAATAGTAAAAAGAAGTTTGATTTAGTCTAAAAGCCAATAACTTTAGAAATTTGATGCATAATGACTTAATTATAGTACCATCAATGGTTTATTAGTCTTAAAAATCAAGGTTAACTTTGCTTGTTAATTATGAATCCTTATCAAGGCAAACACAATAAGGACTTTTTTACTTTGTTGTTAAACATTCTTTAATCACAAAAGGGAAAACTTCATTATACTTTCTAAGCAAAAACAAAAGACAATCTATAGAAAAGACAGTTGTTAACACCCATATTCTCAAAACGCAACGCGAGCTTTATACGTCACAAGAAGAATTTCTCAATATACATCGGGACGCAAATTACATTAATTATCAACCACATTTAGATATAGGTCATTTGTGGGTTCAAGCCTCGTTGGTCGCTTGAGGCATTAGTATGGCTTGCAGTTAGCATTTCACTATTTTGTATTTAGTGTTTTGCACACATCTGTGTTACGAAACGGCATGTCATTTGTACCGATGTCTTGCAAATATGTTTGTATATATGTGTTGGGAGTTAATATAAGTTCACCATAAAAAATAGAAAAAAAAAAAAAAAGAAAAAGAAAAACATAACTAGAAATTAAGAAATATAAACAATCCATTTCATTAATTCCAATCAACATTATTGAAACTCAAAGCAACAAAACAACCCACATTTGTTAATTTGTAGCTCATGAAACCATAACAAAAAAGAAAGAAAGACATAATTACCCCCACAAATATATCGTGATCACACCTAACCCCACATACATCCATCCTTTTCCTACGCTCCGTAATTCTCAATCCCACTTTCACTTTTCACTTTACCCCCTTTATCTTTCCAAAAAGCCACTTCTAGTCCCCACACAAAATCCTTCGCCGGAAAACTCTCCGGTCCTCAATTCTAAATATATACACACACTTACTAATCTAGGACATCGATAAAATTCAGTATCGGTCCCAGGATTATATATGACCAGGTGTACAAATTTTGTTTAACAAAAATAATGCACTAACTAAATAGACACTTGCATTTTCACATTTCGAGACAATTTGCCTTTTTAGTCCCCGTTAAAAAAAATTTGTGCACCTGATCACTTTTAACCCCGGTTCCACACTCATACGGTCTGTTTATACGAAAGATAAGACTTAAACCGATTACTCGACTTTTTGTCATCACTCACTGAACTCATAACCCCCGGCTCACCTTCATCATCAGCGCCCGCAACTTTCGCAGTATTCTCAGCTTTCTTAAACACCTTTTGATCAGATCCGTTTTTTTTACCCATCGAATTACTCAACACATCATTTTTACCAAAATTACCATCATGGCTATTACTTCTAGACAAGAGCTTCTTAAACGTTTTCCATCTCTTCGAAGTGTTCCCAGTCGAGTTACTTTTTTTACGTAAATCCGGCGACTCTGATGACGAGTCTTTAGGTTTCCACACGCAGTAAGTCCCCGGCGTAACTCCTTCCAGATCGTCACTTTCCGACGACGAACACGACGTCGTCGTTTCACGCTCTTCGTTAAACAACATCCGTAACGGACGTCTTACAACCACTGATGACGTCATGCTCTCATCATCATGACCATGATCATGATCATCGTCTAGTAATAAGCTACGGTCAAATAAAGGGTAACGTAAAGGGGTAGTGACGTCAGCCGTGACAGAAGGTGACGTCCTCACTACCGCAAATTCAAATTCTTTTTCTTCTTCTTCTTGGTCTTCTTCTGGGTCGTCTTCTTCTTTTTGGGTTACGTAAAACTGGTCGTAAATATCGTCGTTTAGGTTGTTTTGGATGTCGTTTTGGAGTTCTGCGACGACTCGAGCGGCGATATCGGAAAGGTTGTTGTTGTCGGAGGATTGGGTGGTGAAGCTAGGAGATATTGAGCTTAGTGAGTCTAACGCCGGTGATGTTCCGATCATTTTTTTATATTTTTTATAAAATTTTTGAGAGAGATGAATAATAATAAGTGGGGAAATAGTTGAACGGAAAATGTGTGGAAAGAGTTTTATATGGTTGGAGAATAGGTTACGCGTTTGAGCGGTTCTAGTGGGAACTAGACTTTTTCTTTTTATAAAATAAAATTCTTTTCAACTAAATATTGGTAGTTTCAACTGTTTGGAGATAAGAGTGCTGTTTTACGTTTATGTGGGTGTTTTTATGTGAGTATAATTTATTTTGTAAAGGAGGTTTTGTTTTTTTCTTTGTTTTGTTAACTATAGTGTCGGTCAACCTGATATATAAAACTTGAGTTCACATAATGATATGAACGTAACTTAAATCGAGTAAAACATTTGCTTAGATAAAAAGTCAACATTGCTTAGGTACACTACAGTGCAAGTTTTCCACGAGTTGTATCCTATGACATTGTAATAACAAAAAAATAAAAAAACACCCTCTTCAACAAGATCATTATAATACACAACTGAAAACCCCCAACAAATTCAGATTTTTTTTCTTAAAAAAAAAACAAAAAAAACAAAAAACAACACGAATAACTTTGCTTACCCCAGCAGATAACGTACGCCCAACTATGGTGCAATTTGACATCCTATAATGACGTTATAGGTAACTTTGGGGTGTATACCATTGTTGATACAAAAGTTGGGCGTTCCTTATTTGTACTCATGTTCTCGTACCAATTGAATATTACTGCTTGAGACCTGCGCACTAAGAAAGCAAACAACACCGTTAGGCTTATCGTGGGATTGTCTCCCACGATTATCCTCCGGCGTGAGAGTAAGTAATCGGTTTTTAGGGTTATATTGAAGAGTTAGAGTTTTTAGATGATACCTCAATGAGAGCCGTGATGCCCTTTATATGTACACGAAATCCTTGTAGGTTTCGTGTTCCTTACTCTTCGGCGTATCCCGACTAATACGGTCTTTTGATCCTTATCCCATAAATAAAAGATCCTGTATCAAGGCCGAATATTAGNATTATCCTCCGGCGTGAGAGTAAGTAATCGGTTTTTAGGGTTATATTGAAGAGTTAGAGTTTTTAGATGATACCTCAATGAGAGCCGTGATGCCCTTTATATGTACACGAAATCCTTGTAGGTTTCGTGTTCCTTACTCTTCGGCGTATCCCGACTAATACGGTCTTTTGATCCTTATCCCATAAATAAAAGATCCTGTATCAAGGCCGAATATTAGACTTTGGGCCTTTGTGAGCCCAAACCTTTATCATGATAGCCCACACGTGGTGGGCTTGGTATTAGTATCGTCCATTAGCCGGGTTCGTGACTCGAGTGCGGACTATACGTCATCAACCATGGTGCGTATAAGACTGCACCGTGCCTTCTAACCGTTAGAAGTTTGGAAGTTAGTTTAGTATTTCGGTTTTTTTTCGACAACTGAACTATAGCGTGTTATTATTATTCTTAAGTTATTAATATACATTTTGTTATGGATAATTATTAGTGGATGTCCATATAGCCAATATGAGTCCCACGGCCCAGTTAGCTACTAGGGTTTTTACCCTACTGTTTATCTTATATATATCCCATTGTATCTCTGACATTATTGATTAATAAGAAGAATATTCATTCCCTCAATTCTTGTTTGTAACACGTTATCAGCACGCTCTGTTAGGTAATTTTGGATTTCGGCAGGTATTCGCTAAGAGGTCCACAACAAACGGATTGGATTAATTTTTTTTATCAAACCTTGTGACGCAATTCGGCAGGCACCAACGCAACTCTATATTAACTCTATATGATAATATAATAACTCTATATGGTTGTATATCACTCTCTATACTTGTACATCATTCTCGTATGCTATTTATCATATATTAGTATCATTGATATCCAATACACTTAAACAAGTTCAGCCTTATTATCGTAGGATTTGATGTTATATAAAAAATATATATATATCTATATAATAATGAATGAAGAAAAGGATTGCATGCTACATATATTATATGACGTTGGGTGCTATAATTCTGTACTTAGAATTGTGCTAACAATATACATTGTTTAATTATAATTAGACCTGAGATCTTGTTATGTCTTCTCGTAAAGTTTGATTTTTTTTTTTTTTTTTTTAACTTAATTTGGTTTTTACTAAGAGAAATTTTTGGTGTTATTAATTTTGTAACAACTAATCACTTTAGACAAATCATTGTTTCGGAAACAATTAGGAGTACAAGTTTAATTGATTTGTGTATCAAGATATNTTGTCATGTTTTTCCTTTAATGCAAGTACTGTTATGGATAATTATTAGTGGATGTCCATATAACCCATATGAGGCCCACGGCCCAGTTAGCTACTAGGGTTTTTACCCTACTCTTTATCTTATACATACCCCATTGTATCTCTAACATTATTGATCAATAAGAAGAATATTCATTCCCTCAATTCTTATTTGTAATACGTTATCAGCACGCTCTGTTAGGTATTTTTTGATTTCGGCAGGTATTCGCTAAGAGGTCCACAACAAACGGATTGGATTAATTTTTTTTAATCAAACCTTGTGACGCAATTCGGCAGGTACCAACGCAACTCTATATTAATTCTATATGATAATATAATAACTCTATATGGTTGTATATCACTCTCTATACTTGTACATCATTCTCGTATGCTATTTATCATATATTAGTATCACTGATATCCAATACACTTAAACAAGTTCAGCCTTATTATCGTAGGATTTGATGTTATAAAAAAATATATATCTATATAATAATGAATGAAAAAAGGGTTGCATGCTACATATATTATATGACGTTGGTGCTATAATTCTGTACTTAGAATTGTGCTAACAATATACATTGTTTAATTATAATTAGACCTGAGATCTTGTTATGTCTTCTCGTAAAGTTTGATTTGGTTTTTTTTTTTTTTAACTTAATTTGGTTTTTACTAAGAGAAATTTTTGGTGTTATTAATTTTGTAACAACTAATCACTTTAGACAAATCATTGTTTCGGAAACAATTAGGAGTACAAGTTTAATTGATTTGTGTATCAAGATATTAGTACTATGTATTATATAAGGGTTAAGTTCATATAAAGTTTCTATAGTGTAACTCGACAACTAAATAAACTACTCCAGGATGCTAGTGATTCACGTTAACTGTAATACATGAAATTCTTGATCATTATATGTATACTTTTATTATATTTACAATGCTTAAGTTAAGCTGGTTCACTACAAATATTAACTATATGTTGTTCTTTGTTATATAATTTAGTGGTACCGTATATACAATATACTTTCACATGACATGATAATATGATATGCAATCATTGCTTAAAGTGGTAATTTAATGTAATTATTTTCTAAGTACTTATCTTAGTTTACTTCACGTATCTGTGATCAAAAAGCACATTTAAAAGTGACTAAACAAAATATTTGACACCAAATTATTTGGTTAATATAAAGATTGGAATGTTTTAGTATAACTTATTACTTAATGTAATAATATTATATGTTTTTTTTGGGATACATGGTTATTAGTTTCGCAAAACCAATTTTGTTGGGGCCTCCAAATCTGTAATTTAGGTCGTTATGGGTCAATACATCACGATTGATTTGCATAATTTGATGAAAGTAATCTCAAAATTGAGAATGATTTTTTTAGTGATTTAATCTTGAATTATGCATATATGCACATGCATTTAATTAACTATTTACGAGTTCGGTTATTAGTGAAATAAAGATGTGTTTGTATTTGGATGACTTGATTTCTCATACTATGTTTATTGAAAAGTATGGTTATAAACTTATAATTGGTTGGAAGAGAAACATCTAAATATTGCTACAAATAGTGTTCAGTGATCGTTGTAAGATCAAAAATTGGTGAAGAGCATGAATACTCCTCAATTGACATTATCCGACTAGAATAATTTATATTAGGGACCTTGGCCACATAGATACTTGTATGTGTATGTATGTGAAGATATAGTGTTATGTGAATCTGAGAATCACTTTTGTGAATATGTTAATAATGAGCTATATTGTAAATGTTGCACAATTGTTTTGTGAAAATTGCTTAAGAATTACTCTAGCATTATGCATGCCATTAGTATTCTAGCAGTACTATATATTTTCAAGAGTTATACTTTTATACGAGATATTTCATGATTGAAGTAAATGTAATGAGATACCCTATAAGATGCATGCATGATGACCTCTAAACTTGGTAATATATGTTGGATACTATGAATAATAGACATCATTAGCGGGTTGGTGGTATATACGTGTTTCGGTAATAGTGCAACTTGATTATCCTTATGGATGTGAGACTAATTGGTTCATACTTATTATGTCATGTTTACTAAGTAGCTATTATTGCTTACGAGAAATTATGATAATTGATTAATGATGTATGTATATATGTGTTTACCAAATAGTACAACTTCAGTTTGTTGAGCATATTTTATTTTTCTAATAATGCTATAGGCATATAGAGTTTTATAATAGCACTGATTGAAAGCTAATGGAGATTATATATTTGATCAGAGAAATACATGTTTTGACTACATATTAAGTTCTCTATGTTATTCGATTTTTTTTTTCCGAATAAAGTCAAGTNAATTGTGCGACATTTATTATAGTAAATCCACCACAACGCACAAAATGGGACATTGAAATTGATAATTCATTCAGGGGGAGAATGAGCAGCGAGAAATTTGGAATGAATTAATATATTATAAATGTTGATCCTCACGATAATGAATATGAACTTGAAGTTTAAGGGACACTTTATATTACAGATCTAGTAATTGCCAGACATGTTTAGTGACCTAAAGAAGTGACTAGATCATATATACGCTGCTAGTGCTCCAATTATAATGTAGGGATAATTGTTTGAAAATGTAACGAACTTGTCACGTTTTACAATGTTGTGTATGTTGCTTTTAATTTTACTAAATAATGCGAATAATTGCCTAATCAGTCTATTGTGTGCATTATTTAGTAAAATATACACAACATTGTAAAACGTGGCAAGTTCATTACATTTTCAAACAATTATTCCCTTTATTATATTAAAATAACACAAAGGGAATAATTGTTTAAAAATGTAACGAACTTGACACGTTTTACAATGTTGTGTATGTTGCTTTATATTTTACTAAATAATGCACACAATAGACTGATTAGGCAATTATTCGCATTATTTAGTAAAATTAAAAGCAATATACACAACATTGTAAAACGTGGCAAGTTCGTTACATTTTGAAACAATTATCCCTATAATGTATGTCCCAACATGACAACCAATGATATGACAACCAATGATTGGTAGTGAGTCTATGGCATGGCTGCAGCATGATAGACTAATCGATTCCGAGTAAAAGTCCTCGAATGAATAAATGAAATGGAGCAAGAAAATTAAGATGGTCTAATCGAGGTAATAAAGACCCCATAGTCTGCTAAAGAGACACTAGACATGAAGGTAATTGGAAAAAACCCTGGGTGTGTGAAAAACTATGAGATCTCAATAAATGATATAATGCAATAGTAAAGTGTGGAATCGAAAAGTAACGAATCGATGTCGATATGGTAATGATTATGTCAATAAATGAGATAGCGCTATAATCATGGTGAGGATCATGGAAGCATACCTGCAGGAAGTGCAGATGTATTAATGAATGGCCAAAAGATGTAAAGACGCAAAGAACTAATGAAAGATTGAAGTCTCTTGTGATGAGACATGCGTTTGAGACTTACAATTCATACATACATGTATAAAAGTTATTGGATATGTATCGGTCTTTATGAGAAAGTGAAATTAAATTATGCATATGTTACAAGTGATGGCACACGTTTATTTTCTCAAAGACTTGTAAATGATCATGCAGATGCATATTCACATGTGGTGGATCCAATAATATATTTTAATATTGTGTAAGTCTGGCAATGTGAGAAATAATTGATATGCGTCTAAAAGATAAATGAGTAGAGCTCATGTGATGCTGATATTTTATTATTGGATATAAAATGCATGAAGCATGCTAGTGATTATTAATTTTTAAAAAAGCATATGACAAAGGTTCTCGAGAACACTACCCGATTTTGTTGGATTAATAATGTTTTGGGCATATGTGTTATAATTGCATTAGTCTATGGTATTGTCCCAAATAAAGAACTATGTTTGCTTATGAAACTTTATTATGAGATCTTGATTTGCATATGGTTTAAGTTTCATATAATTTGTAAAGGTGATTAAATGCAGGGAAATTGAATTTGAAACAAAAGACAAAGTTTGTCTTTATTGCGAATTGAACATCTTAAGGATGAAAATTTTGTGCATCATGACAACTATAGAAAGATGCTAACTATCTTTATATGGATAAACGACACTCATGTTTATGAGGTCACATGATGTTGAAAAGACTCCCTTGATTTATAAAGATGATGATCACAATATCGATTTAAATGCATCATACTAGATTGTGTATATGTGAGGTACAAGGATGTACTTGAATGAGATGTATGATGTATCTTAATCCTTAAATTGGATATGTGAACAAAATGTAGAGAATATTTATTCATGTGATTCTATCAAAACACTTTAAGGTGCATTTCACTGATTCAATGAGCATAAGTGATGTGATCATTAGAGGGAGAGAAGATACGCGTTGCACTCTTTTTCCCTTGACCATGGTTTTGTCCCCACAGGGTTTTCCGACAAGGTTTTTAACGAGGCAACATTTCCGAGCGTATAAAGGAGTTATGTACTCTTTTCCCTTCACTAGAATTTTGTCCCATTGGGTTTTATCTAGTAAGGTTTTAACGAGGCATAATCCTCAAATGGAGTAAAATAAATATTTTGGTATCTTCAAGGTACAAAGGGTATGGGTTTATATTTCACTAACCCATCAAAACAAGTTTAATTAGTTTTGCAGATGCAGGATACATGTTTAAGTTACCATGATCGGTCTCAAGTTAGATATATTTTCCCAAGTGGTGGCACTATTTCCTGGCGTCCGATAGAGCATACAATCGCGGCTACTTCATCAAACCATACATCAATTCTGGAAAGGAGATACCAACTATTGCATGTAGATAATATAGCATGCTTTGCCATATTCAAGAAATGTTACATCAAAGGCGACAAGACACTTATCGTTCAAGTGATTATTTCGTGGACCTATATCAAGTGATGTAGTTATCAGACGGAGATAATACGCGCTGCACTCTTTTTGTCCTTAGTCATGGTTTTGTCCCACTGGGTTTTCCTGACAAGGTTTTTAATGAGGCAGCATTTCCTAAGCGTATTAACAATATGGACATCCAAGAGGGAGTGTTATGGATAATTATTAGTGGATGTCCATATAGCCCATATGAGTCCCACGGCCCAGTTAGCTATTAGGGTTTTTACCCTACTGTTTATCTTATATATACCCCATTGTATCTCTGACATTATTGATTAATAAGAAGAATATTCATTCCCTCAATTCTTGTTTGTAACACATTTAACTTTTTCATCATAAAAACGTTCATTGTTATGTGATGATAAAAGTGTAATCTTAAGTTAGGTAACAAATTTTGACGAGTTGATAAATCACCATTATCATCTTGTTTTGATGAAAGTTGATGTGAGCTGATTTGATCTTAAATTCTTTTAAAATAAGTTAAGTGATAGAATAAATTTTGTTTGATAAAAACTAAGGTGAAAATTGTTACTCCTATCAGTTAGAATTTTATATAAGTTCTATCTAATGCAAATAACATTTCATGATTAAGTAAAGCTGTTTTTAATTAGTCAAATTATTAAAATGCTTTTTAAAATATTAATGATTAATATCGAAACACTTGAAATAAATGTAAATTTGATTTGAAGTGTTTACACTCTTTTCGTCTCAAAATATAAGTCTAGTTTGATTTTTTAAAGTCTTTTTCTTTAACTTTAATCTTGAATATTTTTATTTTATTACATAATAATTGATGAAAATTATACTAATAAAAATATATTTAAATCCAGTCCATTTATATATTTTGCATCAAGTATTATATAACACCAAAACAATATTTAAAGTTAAAGTTGAAAAATAAATACTTCAAAAGTCAAAACAGGACTTATATTTTGGGACAAAGGTAATATATAGTTTTAAATTGATAAGATCGGGAAGAGATTTAGTGAGGAGAAATTTTGAAATGAGAATAATAAGAAAAAATTGCAACAACACATTTTAGATGAAGGAGAGCAATTTAATTGAAGTTACGTGTAAGTTTGTATGTGCGTCTGAAAATGTGCGATTATAATTTTCTCTCACCCTTCTCATTTTAGTTTTATTTTTTATTTGATCCCAACTAATAAGATCTAGCAACTAATAATTTGCATACTTTGTAAAAGTAAAAAGACGCTATAGCTATCAATGTATAATATAACCTGATTAACTCAAGTTAAAACTGCAACTATAGTTTCTCCAATTCCAATTCATGCTCTTTTATTTTCAAATATGAAGCTGGAGATTCATGCCTTTGGGTACACAATGGGGACGCGACATCTGATCATTTATTGAGCAACGTCTCAGAAAAAGTAGGTCAAAAGCAACTGAGGCTGATCCTTGCGAATGAGCAGTGGAAGCTATGCTTTATTCTTTGACGCGTCCCGTCCCATAGGTCGAAACTCATGAACTTCTACATCCTCTGAATCACCTGCTTCGTCGTTCAGATCCAAACCAAAACGTGCTAAGTCACCTGCTTCGTGTGAGGTGCTTTCCGATGTCCTATATTTTTTGGAACCACATGATTTAGATTTAAAAAATGTCGCATTTCTACTTGTTGCCATTTGGGGTAGTCCTTCAAAATCTTACAGCACTCAACTAGTGTAAAGGGCGCATCATAACTAGCACAATACTCTATATGTGCTAACTCCATATAGTTTGCTTTAGATACACCACTCTTTGGCCTCGATTTCACGGAATTGTAAATCGCAGAAAATTGAGAAACTTAAGGATGAAGCCTACCTTTCCATTTGGAGTTTTAGGATCGTATGAACGTTTCTTCACCATTAATTCATTCGCAAGGTATGCAGTTACCTCCGTCCAAAACTCATTAGCCTTTCTAGCATTTACTTTAGTGCTACTCTCTGACACATTTACCCAAGCTTTACACAAAGCTATCTCTTCCTCAGCACTCCATGGTTCACTCTGATCTTTGTCATTTTTCTTGAATTTTGACTGCCTTTTGTAAACTACCTTTTGACGGGTCCCGCCATCTCTTCGACGGGAGAGTTGGAGCGAACGGGTTAGGATGGACCTTCCGAAGCTTGAGCCAAAAATGGTTCAGAAGGTTGAGAAGGGGCGTGATAATGCTCAAATTACACATATTTCTATATGCGTTATCTGTGCTTTTATGTATATATATTGATGAGTTATATGAACATTCGATACTTAATAGACTATATTTGATATTGTAGGTTCATGGGACGTGTCGTGGAAGAAATGGAAGAAAACGTGAAGAAATGAAGCTAAGATGAAGAAATAAACTCAAGTTAAGATCTCCCGACACCTGTCCACTGTTTTGGCCATAAGTTGAGCATACGAACTCCGATTTAGTTGATTCAAGCGGCCACGGAAAGCTAAGAGAATTATCTACAACTTTCATGTCTGTGCCAAGAGCTGGAAATGAACACAAGTATGCTGGTTTTGCCAATTAGTGCGGCGCACTTCCAAGTACGGAGCACAATAAATAAAGTGCGGAGCACTTTTCACCAACGGGAAAAATCCTTTGAATACACCAAGTACGGCGGTTTGGGAAAGTATGTGCGCCGTACTTCACTCCTGATCAGTTAGAAATCATATTTATGACTCCTATTTACTCCATGTCCGATCATATACCTTTCTACTTGGTCCCCATGTGTTCTTAAGCCTATATATACTCCATTTAGCCACAGGAACTCGTGTTAGATTAGTTAGAATAGTTAGCCATCAAAAACACAACTTAGAGGATCAAGAGAACTAGGTGAGGATCTTAGGATCCAATGATCCAAACACTCCTTGTATTCGTATTACTTACATGAACGATTTGGTACATTTCTTTACTAATAATAATGATAATGTTTCTGATTTTTATACGTTTGTGATGTTTGTTTATTGGTTGGTTATGATATGATATTTAGACGATATTAGTATAACTTGTGAATATGAATGCTTATGGATTCGATGTTACTTTTGCTCTGAGCTTGTTTATCCTTTGGTTGATCATTAGCAATTGAAGTAGGTCGAAAGGGTCAATTGTGTATGGTTGATTTTGAGTCGTCTTGGCCAAGCGAATCAATACTAGACTTGTAGAAATTGGATAGTAAATTGATAAACAAACCAAGTGGAATGATGTTTAAGACCTTTCCTTATGTAGAAATGCCGGGTCAGGAGGAATTCATATGTATGCATATTCGATATAAACCATTCTTAATGCGCTCGTGATGATGTAGTATATAGGTCGAAAGGATTCTATATCATTATTAGTAGATATGTTTGTTACGGTTAATACACCAATAATTGTAACTTGCATGATTTTGTTTATATAAGTATTGCTTTATCTCTATCTATTATGTTATGTGATCATGTTTTGCTTTGCTATACACACGCTTAGGCTATTTGATATGTGACAATCATTTGGCTTTGTTACTTGATAAACTCTCTGTTAATTGCTACAAATCCCGTGGAACGACCTGGACTTACCTTAGGCTATATTACATATGAAAGGGTACACTGCCCGTGTTGTGTTGATAGTCATTCGTTTGGTAAAATCTAGTATTATAAATTTAAAGCTTTCGACACACATCAAAGTTTTTGGCGCCGCTGCCGGGGATTTGTTTTAGTTGTCTGCAGATTGTTTGCTAGTCTTGTGCATCATTCGTGCGTTTGAAACTCCTTAAAATCTCTTGAAATCTCTTAAAATCTGTCTTCTGTTACTGCAAGTACGTCGCACATATTTCTGTGTGCGCCGCACTTCCCCTGTTCTCGTTTGTTACTTTGCAGATAAAGCCTGAAAAGTACGCCGGTTCTAACACCAAGGCCGACGCACTTCTGTCCTGATCAAAAGGTACTCTTAGCTGATTATTTTCAGTGGTAACAAAAACCCCAAACTGCTAGACTCAGGTATGTAATCATTTTAAATCATGTTTTATTTGATTATACGCCTTGTAAATTTGTNTGCAGATTGTTTGCTAGTCTTGTGCATCATTCGTGCGTTTGAAACTCCTTAAAATCTCTTGAAATCTCTTAAAATCTGTCTTCTGTTACTGCAAGTACGTCGCACATATTTCTGTGTGCGCCGCACTTCCCCTGTTCTCGTTTGTTACTTTGCAGATAAAGCCTGAAAAGTACGCCGGTTCTAACACCAAGGCCGACGCACTTCTGTCCTGATCAAAAGGTACTCTTAGCTGATTATTTTCAGTGGTAACAAAAACCCCAAACTGCTAGACTCAGGTATGTAATCATTTTAAATCATGTTTTATTTGATTATACGCCTTGTAAATTTGTGAATATTTAGTGTGTCATTCAATTGGAAAAACCAAAAAGATTTTCATATTTGCTTTATTTTTATTTTGTGGCATGTTCCTGTTTATATAAATAATCATGCTT
The DNA here is from genome assembly GCA_014162995.1 of Artemisia annua. Lineage (NCBI taxonomy): Eukaryota > Viridiplantae > Streptophyta > Magnoliopsida > Asterales > Asteraceae > Artemisia > Artemisia annua. The sequence continues at coordinate 92,515 of LBNU01037255.1, read as the reverse complement.
TTTTAGTTTGTTATTTTTCTTTGCATTGCATTAGTTAAAAAAATAATAAAATAAAAAATTAAAAATTCTGAAAATTTGCACTAAGGACGCCGCACTTCTGTTGGAGTGCGCCGCACTTTTGGTCCTGAGAGATAAATTTTTTTTTTTGAATCTTTATCATTATAGTTTTCTTTCATGTCTTTCTGTTTTATGTTTGCATTTGTTGGATTGCTTGTGTGAGTGTGATCATTTGCATATTTATGTTATGTATTAAAAAATTATAAAATCTAAAAAGAGTTTCTAGTTCCTTTTTATTTTTAGTTTTTGTTTGTGTGTTCGTGTTTGCATGTCTGTGTTTGTGTTTTTTTTGGTCATTAACTAATAAAGTGTGAAATATAATAAAAAAAATATATTTGTTCTGCATAATAAAACCGCCGCACTCATGTTTGTGTATGGCGCACTTTTGTAAGTTTTACCGCGATCTTAGTTTGAATTTTGAAATAGTAATAAAAAATAGATTTGATGTACACCGCACTTTCTTTTAAGTACGACACACTTTTGGTCTGCAAAAATATTTTTAGTTAAATTTATTTTCTTTGATAGTTTGGGAACTGTAATATTGAAACAATATCTTAAATGTATATGTGCCCGAAACTTTCAGTTTTTTTATTATTTTGCGTGAAAGAAAATTTGAAAACCCAAAAATATTTAGTTTTCTTTTTGTGTTAAAGTTTATTTTGTTAGATGTTTGTGTGTGTTCATGGTTATTATTAAAATTTAGTTTATGTGTTTTGTGTGCTTGATTATGTGTGTTTGCTTATTTTTCATTTTTCTATAAAATATAAACCAAAAAGTAGATTTTTGCCAGAAGAGCGCCGCACTTAATTTCTAGTGCGGCGTACTTTTGTCATCAGAACGCAAAAATATTGTTTTTAACCAAACTGTTTGTCTGATTGTGTGCTTGGTATGTATGTTTTCGTAGCTTAATATTATTTGCATGCTTGATTTGTGTTTGTCTTAAACTTTGAATTTAAAAAAAACAAAAAATAAATAAATAAAAAATAAAAAAAAATAAAAATCTTTTTGCCTTTATTTTTCATTTCATAGTATTTTAAGTGTGCTTGTTTTTAGTAAATTGTGAATAAATACAATTTTTTTTAAAAAAAAAAAGAGGAAAATCAAAAATATGTTTACGAACTTTGTGGGTGTGTTCACTGTAAACCCTCACGAGACTATAACTCGTCCACTCGGGACACCGAGGGGTTTAAAGGCTTGTTGCGTATGCTAAATGTAATCATGGGGTCTACGAAAGTGTGCTTTAGTATTTTACATTTTTCTTGTAGTTTTGTTTATTATGCAAGGTTAATAAATAAGTGGAGGTTGGTTGGATGGCATACTATAATGGGAGGTGATATGATTGGATTATATTTGGTTGGATTCACATGCTTATGATGGCGTTTTGCTTAGCGTCGCATCTTTTCAGAATTCAGCCAATCACTTATGAGCCCCGGGAAGTTTCGTTTCTCTTATATTTATTTTTCCCACTTATCCTACTTTTAAGTTTATCTTTCTAATTACGCATATTGCTTAACTTAAGTGTGGGGGGAAATGAATTTGAAAAATGAGACTCATTCTTATATCGATTAAATTTTTGTTTGACCTTAGTAAATATAATTATTTTTATTTTATTTTGTCATTTAGGGTAATATATTAGAATAAAACTTAGTAAATAAATAAAGTTTTGAATCAGAGATGTATCTCGATTGATAGAGCAGATCCGACTCGGGATTGATGACATTACTTGCGCATTTATAACCATTACCACTAAATGTGAGGATTTTGAGCCTATATCGGCATATGTCTTTTATGCTTGATTTCTTTGTTTATGAGTGTGCCGGTGATTTATTGATTCTAGAACTTGTGCTTGAAATCTTTACGAGACCGCAGTGAGATCGTATTCGTGTGATATAGGTATTTATATATGATAAAGAGGCAAATTAGGATTTAATCCAATAGCCATTCCATTTACATATTATTTATTCTTTTAGCTAATTACACTGATTAGCTAACCACCTCAATAAAACCTTTGGTAGCACTCAAATTTAGTGCTAGATACCCCTAGTTTAACCTGCAGAGCCATCCTTTTCATTTCTTACATCCACTAAAATAAAAATACAAAAATATATAACCTTTTACCTAGCCTTGCCCCTTGTCGAAAGTCTATTTGGTTGGTTGCTAGTTGCTTTGTAAGTTGGAAGATTTTGATTAATAGTTTGTTTGCGCTTGGTTATAAGTGTTGTACCATTTCAACAAAGATGAAGATGCGCATCTTCGTATTTGTATTTTTTGTGGTGTATGCTTATCCTAAGTGTGGGGGAATTGTTGATTGTGTGATAAAAAAAATTAAAAAAAAATGATGAAAAAAAAGTGAAAAAAAAGAAAGAAAAAGAAAAAAAAAATAGTGATGAAGTATGAATAAGAGTTGGCGTATTGTTTGTTTGCCAACTAGAACGATTGTAGGGATTGAGATGTTCGATAATCTCTCGGGTTTGTGGTATGAGTCGTAGCTAACAACATGGGTTTCTTGGACTTTTCGATTTTATTTTTTCTTTTAAAAGCCATTTCAGTATATATTTCCCATGCCTATCCATACCCTTATTAACCCATAGCCTAACATTATAACCCGAATAAAAGACCTCTTTTGATATTTATACTTGGTGCTTACGCCATGTCGATGTAGTTTTGTTTCTTGTACAAGCTTATGGTAATTTAATGAATCATGTATGAGCAATTGAGTGTGATTTCCTTATATTCTCCATCATACAAATAATGAGTGTGAGTGAATTATACTTTCCTTATTCGTGAGGTGCTTAGTCATGTTATCTTTGCTCAAGAATCATTAGGTATTGTCAAACATCTCTGTTCCTACATAAAAAATCCAAAAATATTTTTCAAAAATGTTCTTTTTGTAAAGCTTATTTTTTCTTCTTTGCTTGAGGACAAGCAAACCTTTAAGTGTGGGGGTGCTTGTGCTTCTTGCGACTTTCTTATAAAAACCAAAAATATTTTCGATAATTTTAGACTATTTAAATTTTTTCTTTCCCTTTATTATTTAGGAACTTCTTTTGATTTTTCTTTTTTAATTTTGCTTGAGGCAAGCAAAGGTTTAAGTGTGGGGGCATTTGATAACGCTCAAATTATACATATTTCTATATGTGTTATCTGTGCTTTTATGTATATATATTGATGAGTTATATGAACATTCGATACTTAATAGACTATATTTGATATTGTAGGTTCATGGGACGTGTCGTGGAAGAAATGAAAGAAAACATGAAGAAATGAAGCTAAGATGAAGAAATAAACTCAAGTTAAGATCTCCCGACACCTGTCCATTGTTTTGGCCATAAGTTGAGCATACGAACTCCGATTTAGTTGATTCAAGCGGCCACGGAAAGCTAAGAGAATTATCTACAACTTTCATGTTTGTGCCAAGAGCTGGAAATGAACACAAGTATGCCGGTTTTGCCAATTAGTGCGGCGCACTTCCAAGTACGGAGCACAATAAATAAAGTGCGGAGCACTTTTCACCAACGGGAAAAATCCTTTGAATACACCAAGTACGGTGGTTTTGGAAAGTATGTGCGCCGTACTTCACTCCTGATCAGTTAGAAATCATATTTATGACTCCTATTTACTCCATATCCGATCATATACCTTTCTGCTTGGTCCCCAAGTGTTCCTAAGCCTATATATACTCCATTTAGCCACAGGAACTCGTGTTAGATTAGTTAGAATAGTTAGCCATCAAAAACACAACTTAGAGGGTCAAGAGAACTAGGTGAGGGTCTTAGGATCCAATGATCCAAACACTCCTTGTATTCGTATTACTTACATAAACGATTTGGTACATTTCTTTACTAATAATAATGATAATGTTTCTGAGTTTTATATGTTTGTGATGTTGGTTATTGGTTGGTTATGATATGATATTTAGACGATATTAGTATAACTTGTGAATATGAATGCTTATGGATTCGATGTTACTTTTGCTTGGAGCTTGTTTATCCTTTGGTTGATCATTATCAATTGAAGTAGGTCGAAAGGGTCAATTGTGTATGGTTGATTTTGAGTCGTCTTGGCCAAGCGAATCAATACTAGACTTGTAGAAATTGGACAGTAAATTGATAAACAAACCAAGTGGAATGATGTTTAAGACCTTTCCTTATGTAGAAATGCCGGGTTAGGAGGAATTCATATGTATGCATATTCGATATAAACCATTCTTAATGCGCTCGTGATGATGTAGTCTATAGGTCGAAAGGATTCTATATCATTATTGGTAGATATGTTTGTTACGGTTAATACACCAATAATTGTAACTTGCATGATTTTGTTTATATAAGTATTGCTTTATCTCTATCTATTATGTTATGTGATCATGTTTTGCTTTGCTATATACACGTTTAGGCTATTTGATATGTGACAATCATTTGGCTTTGTTACTTGATAAACTCTCTGTTAATTGCTACAAATCCCGTGGAACGACCTAGACTTACCTTAGGCTATATTACATATGAAAGGGTACACTGCCCGTATTGTGTTGATAGTCATTCGTTTTGTAAAATCTAGTATTATAAATTTAAAGCTTTCAACACACATCAGGGCGCCCTATAACGGCCCGAGATCATCATTTAGATTAAATGCGAGATCGAAAAAGATTGAGAATATTGGTTATACGGTGGTGATGCCATAAGTGGATAATACATTTTGACTTTGTGCTTGTTGGTTATAAAATTGAGCCGAATAGGGATTAGGTGGGGTTGGTACAATTGATTTTGTGATTGCATTGATTGGTGACCGAAATTAATCGATGGTGAATGACCATGTAAAATGAAATTGGGATTGTTTGTTATTGGAATATTTTGTTGTCGTCGGGGTTCTGATGGTTTGTTTTTAAGAGTTTTTGAGATATTTTTGAGTTTGGAGAATGGAGAAGAGAAGTATGAAAAAAAATGAAGAAGATAAGTAGGGTTTTATAGAAAAGAAAATTGAGGTTTAAAGAAAAGGTGTTTTTTTTCTTTTTTTTTTTTTTTTTTTTTTTTTTTTTTTTTTTTTTTTTTTTTTTTTTTTTTTTTTTTTTTTTTTTTTTTTTTTTTTTTTTTTTT
>LBNU01037255.1:61586-85837 GCA_014162995.1 Artemisia annua | reverse complement strand
AAAAAAACATATGTAAAGAATACGTAATAAGTGTCATATGTAAAGAATAAACTATACGTAGTAACTAGCTAATAGATTTACATGATTTTATATTATAATAAGTATCATAGGAAAATCATACAATGTTAACATGATTTTATATTATAATAACTAGCTAATAGATTTACAGACATTGATAAATCATATTGTTAATTACTTGTTTTTTTTTCCTTCGCAAAGCCACATATCGATAAGTAAATGAAATTAGAAAAAAGAAATTTTTAAGATAATGCTTTCCATTTCATAATAAAATGATACGTAATACGGGGTGGCGATGGGGCCTTCGTTGTCCGCGAAAGTGGTCAGTTCTAAGTTGAAATTTACCTTTAAAAAAAAACGTAATACGGAGTAGTAACTTAAGATAAATGAAAAGTCATAACTCTAAACCCCACATTCCTTTACCCACACACACAAAAAGGTCTTCCCCTACCTCTAACACTTCAACTGTCACAATCAAACTTGTTCATCTTCTCCAGATTTACTTCTCACGTTTTTGCAATTTTCTTGGCTTAAGGCTAGAATCTTTCGATCCAAGGTAGGTCCAGATATAATCCTAAGGTAGTTCCCAGCAAAAATATTACATATTTTCTGCACGATTTCGATTCGCATAGGTCCGCCCCTGGTCGCTCACATATCATTACGAGCCACCTGGATATCGCGACGGCGAAACAACAGCGGATCAACGACGGATCGACTATTAATTGACGGCGGATCCGCTATCGGTGGGATTGACGACGGGATTCAACACGTTATTTGTGTGTGTTGTATGAGAAAGAGAAATTTTTTTGTGTTACAGCGTTTGGGATCTGAGAGAGATGATTGTGAATATGTGTGTACAGTGTGTATAAAGAGGTTAGGTAGAAAGTATTGAATGACTAAAATGCCCCTCAGTATATTTGTTCATTTTAATCTAAACCATTGGATGAAAGAAAGATGGATGGTTGAGATCTTGTTATTTGTTCTTTTGATAATACACATAATTATCAACAACAACGTCGAATATGACTAATATATATATATATATATATATATATATATATATATATATATATATATATATATATATATATATATTATGTTACAAAAGAACAAAATTCTATCCACCGTAGAACTTTCTTTGTGCCTTTTTCGTCTATATAAAAGTGACGTGGACCGTCCACTTATTCCAATTTCGTCTACTTGTCTGTGCATCATCATTTATCTTTCAGAAATTCGTCATGTTCACATAATGTATACGTGTACCATGTGTAACTTAGAAATAGAATATAAATAAATTAAACATCGCACATATTATACTTTGATTTATGCGTTGTTAGTTCAAGTTTGGTTCATATTGAAGGTGGTATATTTGTTGTATACGTATGTTTTATATAATGTTGGTTGATCTATATATATTTTTTAATGTTTCTCAAATGTAGAGGGCTTGCATCTACCGTTCTACCCGACATAGTTTAGAGAGTAAATTCCATGTATAGTCTTTGTGGTTATCATCATTTCGCATTTAAGTTCATAAGTCTTAAAAATCACATCACAAACTTATCATCCCTATAAACATTTTCTAAATGGCAATACTACCTTTCATTTCTTTTTATCCAAACATTCTCTTATGTTATGCATTCATTTATCTATCTACATTTCTTATACAAAGATCTTTTTCTTCACATCCATCTAAACTTAAACTGACTTTCTAAACATAAAAAATAAAAGTACAAAATATCATTAACCGACACAAACCCAAAATCACATAAATAGAAATAAAGTTGCTTCAATAAATAAAAATAAGTTAAAAATAAAACTCAAAATCATAAATACAACTATTACCAATCTTCAAGACATGATTAAAATTCATATCGTCTTTTGTTTTACTTTGCATTTTTTTATATTTTTTTAGCGCCCGTGTATATGTGAAAGGAACTAATGCTACCAACTTTAATAAAAAAACACTGATTGATTTATGAGGTGAGATTTATGCAAAACAAGTATTACTTAAAAAACAAATAAGCCAATCTCAACCATCCATCCACCTTTCATCTAATGGCTAAGATTAAATCAAAAAATAACAAAGGGAGGGCAAAATTGCCATTTTAGCTCATTTAATTTAAAAACCCACTTTCCACCTTTTTCTTTAAAACAACATATTTTGAAATTGGTAAATCTTCAAGCTACGAAAAATACATCATCGCGACGAGAAAAAAATTATCTTTCTATAGATATGCATTGTTATATACTTTCGACGAACTTTTTTTTTCAAAATTCCGTCCAGAAAAATCCCACGGGATTCGTAAAAAATCCCATGGGATTCGTAAAAAGAAGATTTTTTTTTCAAAATTTTCGTCCAGAAAAATCCCGCGGGATTCGTAAAAATCCCATGGGATTCGTAAAAATCCCATGGGATTCGTAAAAAGATGATTTTTTTTTTCAAAATTTCCGTCCAGAAAAATCCCTCGGGATTCGTAAAGAAATCCCACAGGATTCGTAAAAAGATAATTTTTTTTCAAAATTTCCGTCCAGAAAAATCCCATGGGATTCGTAAAAAACCCATGGGATTCGTAAAAAGACGAAAAATTTTTTTTTTGAAAATTTCCGTCCAGAAGAATCCCACGGGATTCGTAAAAAGACGATAAATCACAAAGGATTCAGTATGAATCCCATGGGATTCTTTGGTGCATCTTATGGGATTCATTGTGAATCCCATGGGATTTTGTATGAATCCCATGGGATTTTTTGGTGCATCCCATGAGATTCATTGTGAATCCCATGGGATTCTGTATGAAATCACCCCACATTCATTGTGAATCCCGTGGGATTCACAATAACTCCCTTGTGATTTCATACAGTTTACCCTAGTTTGTGTATTGTAGATACTAGAAGATATCTTTTATAGCAAGTTCCTTATGTAAAAGTAAACATATAATACGAGTAATAAAGAACCATGTTGACACCTAAATTATCATGACAAAGAATAAAAGATCATAGCAAGAAAAAACTCTTAGGTAAAAGACCAAAGTTACAATAATTGATTTTTTTTTTTTTTTTTTTTTTTTTTTTTTTTTTTTTTGCAAAATTTCCTTCCAAAAAATCCCACGGGATTCGTAAAAAGATGAATATTTTTTTCAAAATTTCCGTCTATAAAAATCCCATGGGATTCGTAAAAAAATCCAAAGGGATTTGTAAAAAGACGAACTTTTTTTTTTTTTTTTTTCCAAAAAAAACATATGTAAAGAATACGTAATAAGTGTCATATGTAAAGAATAAACTATACGTAGTAACTAGCTAATAGATTTACATGATTTTATATTATAATAAGTATCATAGGAAAATCATACAATGTTAACATGATTTTATATTATAATAACTAGCTAATAGATTTACATTGATAAATCATATTGTTAATTACTTGTTTTTTTTTTCCTTCGCAAAGCCACATATCGATAAGTAAATGAAATTAGAAAAAAGAAATTTTTAAGATAATGCTTTCCATTTCATNATATATATATATATATATATATATATATATATATATATATATATATATATATATATATATATATATATATATATATATATATATATATATATATTTAATTTGGGTTTATTTTTGTTTAAAAAATTTTGGTTGACCATGAAATTGAAGAATGGAAATGTATAGTAGAAGGTTGTTTACTTGTGAGAAGTATTTGAGTATTTTTCAAAAAAAAAAGAGAAGTATTTGAGTAAAATTTGTAGTTATCATTTAGAAAAATGCTAATGGTGTTAGGACCATAGGTGTGCACATTTGAGAACCACAAGGATTATCAGTGTCATTTTCGAAACACGGGAACTAAATGTGAAATTATGGTAAAATCAGAAGGACTATCCAAGTATGTGAAATTATGGTAGAATCACAAGGACTATCCATTTAATTTACTATAGGTTTATAGAGTAAAGATCAAATGAGAAATAAAACTAAAATGAGAAGGATGAGAAGAAACCACAACCGCACATTTTAGATGCACCTACAAAAGTAGATGCATCTCCACTTAAATTTTTTTTCCTTATTTGAATTGTGTGGCCAAGAATATTTCTCACTCTTCTCATTTGATTTTCTCTTCTCACTAGATCTCTTCCTTAGGTTTATATACTTGTGAATATTTTTTGTAAAAATCATATGTGATATTCGAAGTATCAAATGTTAATTCTAATGTTAAAAAAAATGTTAATTATAGAAACTGTAACATAACAAAGGAAGCAATAGGATCTAGAAATGAATGTCCCATATAACATATCTATTTGTTACTCAAGTTTATTTTTATTTTATGTTTTGTCGACTATTTTGAATCAACTTATCTATATGACACAAAATGATAAAACACATGACATCGGATCAAACATAAGCTTTTCTAGACATAAAGAGTTCTCAAGACTTCCAATATTCTTAATAAAAGATATACTCCGTAAAAAATTAATGATTTATATAAATTTAATAGTACTCCGTATGTGATAATTGTAATTTTCTTCCGCTCTATCTGCTTTTAAACTTTTGATATTAAAATATTTGTTTAAATCTTACCAAACTTTGTTTTTTCAAATGTTTTATGTAGGTATTTATTGATAAAAAATATAGTATAATAAATTATTGTTGGCCTTTAGCTTTTGTAGCATAATCACCGGACTAAACTATTAAAGAGAAAATTTGTCTCCAGGCTCAAGTCTAATTTATATAATCGAATTGAATATGTTATGCCGTGTCTCCAATTTGCGCAAATTACATAGACATTATTCAAAAAAAAAAAANCAAAGTACCCACTAGGGGTTTTGTTTTATTATATATATAAGAGATTTGTTTAAATCTTACCAAACTTTGTTTTTTCAAATGTTTTTATGTAGGTATTTATTGATAAAAAAGTGGGTCCCCCTAAATAAACTCATTTATTCCACTATATAAACCCTCATTTATTATATTAGACATTCAATTTATTATTTTTAGTGTTAAATATGCATTAATGATGATATAATCATTAAAATACTTTGATTAATTATTTAAACCACCTTATTTATAATCATTACTTATTTTTAACTTTCTTTTTTTATTACTTATCTAAATATATATACATAAAAACACTAGACATCTATAAAAAAAGATAACTTTTCTTATAAATTAATATTAAAAGTGGCGTGTTTGGTTACCTTTTCTACTACAGTTAAATATATTATGTATACTCTTTTTATATAAAAGCTTCATGATCAGATCGATGGACGAAAGAGCTTTATGTGTTATCTTCAAAACGCAAGATAATTAAAAAGTTAATACACACATAGGTTATTATAACTTGTGTTTTCGTCTCATTAAGTTACTCAAATATAAAATATATTTTGCACTTTTTTTAAAAACATATGCATGCACAAAACTTCAAAATTAGTATAGAAGTTTGAAGAGAGTATAATTGTAAAAGAAATAAAAAACAACAAACAAAAAATAAATAATAATAATAATAATAATAATAATAATAATAATAATAATAATAATAATAATAATAATAATAATAATAATAATAATAATAATATTGATTACCAATCAAAGGATTTGTATCCAGATAAAACCTTATGTTGTATGAGAATCTTCCTAATCAAATGATTGTGGATTCAAATAATGCTTAACATGTGAGATAGGTTTGTGATGCAAATATTTTGAGATAATTAAAATTACCATCTTATTTTTTTTATCAAATAAATAACAACATAAAATTAAAAAATAATAATAAAAAAAGACACTAAGACAATGATCAACAATTGCGTTAGGTTGTAGAAAATGTAAAATTATTAGCATACGTACAAATTAGCCAAACTATAGTACTGTTTGCGTATGTTGTACGTTAACATCCTGAAATATATCAAAATTAGAAGTAAAAACAAAGTTTAAATATTAATTAATTATAGTTAAAGTAGATAATATTTAGTTAGATGTCTTATAATTTTTAGTGTTTTTAATGTATAGCATTTAAGAAAGTCCATTAATAACTTTTTTAGTTTGTTTTAGTGCAAATTAATATTGTTTTAGCTTTCCAATAAAGAAAGAAGTTTGACTAAGGTTCATATAGTAGAATTGGTGTAGGAGTAGTAGGACCCTAAAAAAATATAGTATAATAAATTATTGTTGGCCTTTAGCTTTTGTAGCATAATCACCGGACTAAACTATTAAAGAGAAAATTTGTCTCCAGGCTCAAGGCTATGTTTGGCAAAAGTAGCTGTGAGCAGTAGCAATGAGCAGTAGCAGTGAGCAGTAGCAGTGAGCTGTGAGCAGTAGCCAAAAAAGCTCACAGCTTCATAAAGAAGCATTGGGAAAATGAGCTTTCCTAAAAAATAGCAAAGCCCACAGCTCTCATGCCAAACGAACACTAAAAATCAAAAAGCTCATTGTTCACCGCTCATTGCCCAAAAAAACTCCAAAAAGCTTTGTGCCAAACATAGCCCAAGTCTAATTTATATAGGCTATGTTTGGCAAAAGTAGCAGTGAGCAGTAGCTGTGAGCAGTAGCCAAAAAAGCTCACAGCTTTATAAAGAAGCATTGGGAAAATGAGCTTTCCTAAAAAATAGCAAAGCCCACAGCTCTCATGCCAAACGAACACTAAAAATTAAAAAGCTCATTGTTCACCGCTCATTGCCAAAAAAAACTCCAAAAAGCTTTGTGACAAACATAGCCATAATCGAATTGAATATGTTATGCCGTGTCTCCAATTTGCGCAAATTACATAGACATTATTCAAAAATAAAAAAAATTGCAGACATATATATTTTGAAACTCAACATTCTAAGCTCACCTCTATTTTTTTCTTAACCAATAATCATCTAAGTACGTATTTTAAAAGTACTTATTTTAAACCAAGAATTAATTGACTTCATCTTTAAACGTCCTTCTCTAGGATTTGCCTTTTACCTACCGTTGTAACGCAAAACATCAAAAATATTGTAGACTAGTCTCTCTCAACATGCATTATTTATAATGAAAGAAACCAAGAGTTGATATATGCAACAAGCAATTAAAAAATGTTCAAAGTTTAATGACGAACGGGGTGGTGAACTGTTGATATCTTCCAAGTTGAGAATGATGTAACGTCGCGTTATCATTTTTGTCAATCTCACCAAACTTGATTTAAATGTTAGGATTTGATAGAAATCTCATGATCGATAAGAAACTGGTGTAATAAACAAATAGGATGGTTTGTTTACAATAAAATATTTTTGGCTACAGAAACAAAGTAAAATTTGTTTTTTGGAAAGTAAAAAAGAAAAAGAAAAGAAGAGAACTTTGTTTAAAAAAAGAGATTATATTGAGTACATTTCTGTGTTGCGTTTCTTTTGAACTTTACAAAATACTCCGGAGAAGACCAATGTTCTTTTCATTGTTGCAAAAGTTTGTTCTGCCATATAAAATGTTCAAATGTAGAAAGACAAACATGTTGAAACTTATTTATTTATTTTTTTGAAAGGCGAAAGATTATATAAATTAAAGATCAAGCAAGAAGCTAGAGAAATAACAAGCATCTGCAGGAGTACAGGTTACAAAAGTTTCGAAACAGCCACTAAAGGATTACCCAATCGAGCCAACTAAGAAGGACGAATATTCCTAGACGTATGTGTGGTCTAAGAATGTGAAAAAAGAACGACGTTAAGGCAGGGACGGACCCACTTGAGAACCTGAGTCACATACAAGAAACGTGTAAATGCAAATGAAGGTCGGAGAAGAAAGTGCTAACGATATTTAAAGGTTTTTTTTAGAGAAGACGAACGTGATTGTGTAGACACAGTGTATTCTAGCTGAAGTTGAACGATGCAAACCAAACTATCGCTTTCAACATATAATTAGTTCACAAGCCACTTATTTTATTTTATTTTTCCATTAAAAAATGGATGAATTGGTTGCCTAAATACGCAACTGCAATATGAATACACACTAGTGATTGGCCTACCAAGTATTTGTACTCTATTTAAATTATACTTTTGTTGAAATCTTCTTTTCCCAAAAATAAAAAAAGTAAACTATAATTATGTTTGGTCATCAAATCAATTTTTTATAACTCAAGCAACCACAAAAATAATGAAGTATATATAGATCCAGAAAACCGTATAGAGGTATGCCTGTTTACTGTAAATAAAAGGATTAGACTTGTTGAATTTATTAATATTAAAGGAAAAAGAAGAGGATTGAATCACAACACCAGTATGTACATAACTACATGTGTAAGCATTTGAGCATAAACAAGATTTTTCTTACCCGTGCGTAGTGCGTATTGACAGGATTAAGAAAATATTCGAATTAACGTATTATGCCAGTTTATATGTTAGCTTAAATTTATAAAAACTTATAAAATTTATCAACTCGATTTTATGGCATGTTTAAGTTTCTATACTTGAATTGTCAAAGTTATAATAAGCCGAGAAAATGAAATATAAGTTTTTTCATATTCATATAAGTCGATGTCTCAACAAAATAAGTTAATTCAAACAACCTCTACATCAATATTTTGTAGTTAGATAATAACACCATACATAACTCAAATAGTTAAGATTCAAATGATGCAAAACTTAAAGGGTAAATGTAAAAATTTGAAATAAATTTATATCTATACTACTTATAAAGCATTTATGCTTAATCTTGAAAACATAAAAAGGCTTTAAAATGAGTAGAGTGGTTTTCCTAAAATAACATTTATTAATACCTTTTAATGCTTCTTAAATTTTAATCTTAAATGTCAACTTAGACAAATAATGTAAACTTAAAAAAAAAAAAAAAATAAAAAATAAAAATAAAAATACACGGCTTATAATTTAAATGAAAACTTTTTAATAATACACGGTTTTAAATTTCTAAGCACAGCTACATGGTTTACCAATTTTAAATGAAAGCTTTTTTATCACGTGAAAATGAATAATTAAAAAAATGACTACAAATTGAACCCTTGAGTGTTGCATCAAGAGTCACAGCAGAATCACAAGTTCGCTAGTATAATTATTTGACGCTATATACCGTCGCTTTGCATGAATAGTCGTCTAGTAGTAAAATGAAGAGTAATTTTTTTTATAAATGATAATAAGGGTAGATATATATTCTACATAGCATTCTTTTTTTACCTCCGAGTTTGAGATTATTTATGTATGAAGTTTAGAGTTAATTACATTTTTGATCCTTGTGGTTTACCAAGTATAATGGTTTTGGTCCAATAGTTTAAAAAGTAATAGATCTTGTCCAGAATCCGACGACCCGTAACAGGTTTGGTCTAAGTTTTTGTTGATCATTAGTATGACCAATTAAGACACGTGAAATGACTAAAATACCCTCATCTTAATAGACTAAAAGTGTTACACCTAGCAAACCATAAGGACAAAAAATGTAGTTAACTCATAAATTTATAAAACTAAAAAAATAAACTTTTTACAACTAAAAACTTTTATATAAATTAAAATCTATCTAAAAAATTCTAAATAAATTCTGAATTTTTTATCGCAGCTAAACTTAAGTAAGAACTAATTTTCTTTTCAGAAAAAAATTGAAATTTAAAACTTAAGAAAATATTTTTAACGATTTAGTAACTAAAAATGCTTTTTAATCTATATACAATACTGAAATACTAAATTTTTATAAAATTTATAATAGTTATAAAAACTGCTTATAAGTTGAGAGAAATTCGAGAACTAATTTTCTTAAAAAAAATCTTTGATTTTCTTAAAAAAATCTCTTTTCTAATTACATTTAAAAGTTATACATGTTTTTTATACGTTTTATTACACATTTTTATATAAGTTTTTATGCACGTTTTTATATACGTTTTTATATAAACATTTTTATACATGTTTTTATATACGTTTTTATCTACATTTTTATATACTTTTTTGCTATGTTTTTATATACATTTTTATCTATGCTTTTATGTACGTTTTTATATACATTTTTATATACGTTTTTATATAAGTTTTTATCTACCTTTTTATATATGTTTTTATATACGTTTATAAAAACGTAGATAAAAATGTATATAAAGCGTATATAAAACGTAGATAAAAACGCATATAAAAGCGTATATAAAAATGTATATAAAAATGTATATAAAAGCATTGATAAAAACGTAGATATATAAAAAAAATGTATATAAAAACGTAGATAAAAACGTATATAAAAAAGTAGATAAAAACATAGATTAAAACGTAGACAAAAACGTATATAAAAATGTATGTTAAAATGTGTATAAGAACGTGTATAAAATATATGTATATAAACGTGTATAAAAATGTGCATAAAAACTTATATAAAAACGTATATAACAAGTAAGATACATTTTCAAGCAATTAGCCTTTTTCAAAAATATGGATGTATTCGTTTTCAAACTATTGGACTAAAAGTGAAACACCCGACAAATCACAAGAACCAAAAATAATGTAGTTAACTCTTTTATTTAACAATATAGACGAAAAGACAAAAATGCCCTCAGATTTAACGGTCAAAATTGGTCAATCTAACGGTGGACCAAAAATTGGACCAAACATGTTACGGGTCATCGGATTCTGGACAGGATCCGTTACTTTTAAACTATTGGACCAAAACTGTTATTGATACGTGGTTTTGCAACCTTGCAAAAGTTTTACTTCTCAAGGGATCTTGAGAAGCTTGCAATCCCCACCAGGCAGTGTATCTGACCGATGTAGTATAGTGAGTGGCAAGTACCGGGGAATTGATCGTTCTCTCGGGGAATAGTGTTCGTTAGGATTGAAAGCTATGTAAACTAGGCCTAAAGGTGAGGGATGATTCTTTTTGTATTTTTATATTTTATGGAAAGCAAGTAAAAATCTCGGGTATTGGAAGAGTGGGTGGAATTAGTTGCTAGTCAACTAACCCAAATAACTACTAATGCAATAAAAATAAAATAACAAGAAAATAAAAGTGGTGAACTTCTTATAGTGAGAAAAGCGTGTTTACTTAGATTTCATTACTCCCTAGTTATCTTTTATTGATTAATTGATTTGTCACAATTACGTGGATGACGGGTTGCATTCCTTAATACCATTCGTGGGGCCGTGTACGATCTTCCCCAACTCTATAAGCTCCTATCTCTTCCTATGACGACACGTTTAGTATCCTATCACGGCCAGGCTGGCAAATCGGGTACCTGTTAGGAGCTGTTAAGACCTGTTAAGGGAAAAAATGTACTATGCAATTTTTTTATTTTTTAAAATAATTGTTTTTAGTATTCTAGGGTTCAATATTTAACTTTTTTGATACATAAAACATATAACTGTCATACTCAAACCATCAAAACCAAATGTTAAACGAGTCGTTTTCATGTTTGAAACTTATGTTATTCGCACGCTCCGAACCTGTTAAGACCCGTTAAGACACGATTTGCCAGCTCTACACGGCCTCATTAATAGTTACTTATGCATTAAATACAACCAATAAAACCGTAGTACACATCCGATTACGTTTCTTAAGACGCTCAAGCAAGTTACCGTATAGGAGGTTAGCCAGTTTTCTTAAGCCTAATGCTAAAATCAATCACCCACAACAATCAATGACAAACTAACAATCAATAATCAATAACTAGGTTTCATTAGATCTAAGCAAACACAAATAAATCTAAGCTAGCATGTTAAAAGAAAGAATATCATACGATATAATCAAACAGCACATAGACATATTGAATGATTAAAGGATAACTTATCTTCAATTGAACATGGAAGAAAAGAGGATTTGAAACCCTAAAATTACTGCAAAAGTCGGACTATGGTTTGTAGACCAAAAGTTCCACACAATGAATGAAAAATCGAAAGCTATATATAGATTTAAACAGGTGACGACGTCACCTTTTGATGGCTGACGCCGTCATCTCGCCGTGGTTAGGGTTTCTTGTCGTCCAAACCAATTGCTTGACGCCGTCCCCTTGTAGGTCTTCTGGGCCGTCATGCTTTAGATTAACACGTGACGGCCTACTTCTTGTATAACCTGACGCCGTCACGTGTTATGCTCCAATTTTTCTTCTGGCGCGTCAAGTGTAAACGTGATATCCACCTCTTGTCTTATTGAGTGACGGTGTCACCTTGTGACTCTTAACGCCGTCAGGTACAATTTCCAGCATGGTTTCTTGACTTTGTCGTTTTCTTCACTTTTAACTCCAAAAACGTCCAAAATGCTTCATTTTCCAGAATTCTTGTCCAAAGTACCTAAAATGACAAAAGGAACGATTTGAGGTAATATTTGATCATAATATCACGATTTAGGGCTTAAATGACCCCTTAAAAGCGTAACAAATTTCTCCTTATCAGTTATACCCGGTAAACGACAAGGACTACAAATGTAATTAACTCTAAAGTTTATGTTAGAAAACTTTGTGGTATGCAAAGTAAAACTCTATGCGACTATCATGTTGCGAAAGTATACCATTCGGGTGTATACACATATATGTGATGTATATGCAAAAAACGTGAAACGATTCAATAATTTTTGGTATTATTGCCACATTTGAGATGGTTAACATGACATATTCGAAGGACAAGTTTTTATTCATTTTCTGTAAAGGAATAATTTAGTATGCGCGCGACAGTTCTTTGCATGCTATATGATTAGCATTTATGTAGAATGATTTAAACGTGATTATGATTGTGGATGATCGATGCTTACCGTGTTTCTATCAATATGAGTAAAATACATTGTTCGTCTCTAAACTTGTACTCAAAGTACACGTTTGGTCCTAAATTCAAAATAAACTTGTCATCAATCCCTAGGTATTTCCATTTTGCATCCTCAATAGTCCCTTTGACAACTTTCATTAGTCGTCGCATGTTACACCCCTCACACGCGATTCACGTGAGGGCAATTTAGTCACATCCGACGAAGGGTGTATTTTACTCTTTCAACATTAACTAAAAACTGAAAAGTAAAACTTAAGCATTTGGCCCCTTCAATGAAGCTTGGTAGTACTCGGCTCTAGTCAGCTCGTTTACCCCATTACACTTCATCGATTCAAAGTTTCAAACCAAAAGTATAGATTGTCTTAAAACAAGTTGTTATATTTTTTAAAGATATATAATAGGGAGTGATAACTCAATTGAACGTATGTTATTGATACGAGCATATGACCTATGTTTTAGACTGTTGAAATATGAGTTTAGCACTAAATTTGTAAACTTTACATAAACTTAATTGGGTGATTTTCAATGTTTTACAACATATACTTTGGTATATTTTTTGAAAAGGTTTATAAAATGCTACATCAATTATCTTCAGACATTTTGATATTATAAACCTACATTTATTATGTTATAAACCTTTAAAACTTCATAAAATGTTATATATAACATATGCATCAAATGTATTAAAATTATAAAGAGTGTTGGTGCTAGTATGTACATATATCTCCTTTATCTTTTAATGATGATAATGTATATTAGGAGACATTTAAAATCATTAGTGATAGCTCAAAACGAAAGCAATCAAAGAACTAGCTAAACTCCCTCCAAAAATGTGACTGAACCACGTCCAAAAGCGCGCACACACGTGTGATCACGTGGCTAATTCCTGGACTTAAAAAGGGTTATTAACTCATAAGGGCGAAATGGTGATTCTTTAAAAAAAAAGGTATACTTTGCACCGTTAGTCCCTATCGTTAAGTCTTTTGCATCATTAGTTCTTTTTCCGTTACCTATTTGCACTCTAGGTCTTTATTTCTGTTAAAAACTAACAGAGAAGCTTTTAAAAAATTATAAAGGCATTATAATGTTTTTTCTGACTAAACCGCAAAGTTGAGGTGTTACACAACGACTCATACAATCACTATCAGAAAAGAACAGAAGTGGTGGAAGAGAACCTAGGTCAAATGACGGTTGGACAACCTGATAATCAGTCTGACATGGAGAGTGGTGAAATCCGTACAGAACACTGTGATTATGACTCCGTCCTCAAAGACTTTAATCCTGACATATATTCGGATTTTGTCAAAGAGATGAATGCAAGATACATCGGATATAACGATAAAGACATCACAAAATTCTTCAAGACTATCGACGCGGATGCTAAGATAATATCTCAAGATCTTATGGCTACATCACAAACTTAACCTCCTCATAACTTCAATCACCACACAATGATAGAATCACATCTTTGCCAAGTAGATCAAAAGTTTACTCCCGAGAAGATTGCTGGAATTGATGATTTACCTAATGAAATGGGGAGAAAATACATTCATACAATGAGGTTCTTTAAAAAGAGAGATAGAGCAAGATCTGAAGAGATAAAAGCGACATCATTGATATAACCATTAAAGTGCATCTCAAAGTCTTCCTACCATTCTCTACTGTTGGAAGAAGTGATGAGTTGCTCTACAATTTATCAGAGGTAGATTTTCCTTATCTTGCACCAAGAGACATCATCTTCCTCTTAGATCGAATGAAATCGTTCAAGAACCAATCTCCAACTCAAAACATAGCTTTGACCTCCTTGAAGAGATTCATCGGAGACAGACACGTTTAGCCCACGTATCTGACTTTCAAATGGGATTAGAAAGTAATCAAGCACTCATCAACCTCTTGAAACCAAAGACATACTTCAACAGACACGGAGAGACACCTGATTCTGCATTCATTAATTATCCTTCTCACAATGTGGTCTACGTCGACAAAAATGGTATTATGAGAACAAATTAAATTGAAAAATTCTCTGATGGAACTCTTGAGATGATTTTGATCGGATAGAAAAGAAGTAAGAATGAATAAATTCAAGAAAGAGCACGATCAAATATCACATTGAAGTAGATACATTCTTTGTAAAGGAGGCAGATCCAGAAGAGGTTAGGTATGAAGACATAATGAACCAAATAAAGAGCCGCTTCTAATTTTGTGAAGGGATAAGAGCTTATAAGAAAAGATGTGGAAGCCGTGCCTACAAAAGAATCACCAAATACTTCTTCAAAGAGGAAACCTATACTTTAACAACCCAGACTTCTATTATATTTTGGGAGATTGTTAGGAATTACGAAGTGAATGTAATATTAGTCTTCAAAGTAGGTTAGCTGTTTTATCATTGTTAAAAGTCTGAGGACCTATCATGTAATGAGTCACAAGTCACTAATGATTGGTTTAGTATAAATACCAATTATTAGGTGATGTGACATAAGATTTGAGAATCGTAGCGTACACATAGTGTGCGTGTAAGAGTGCGTACAATCTGTGTGTCAGTGAATTATTCATTTGTCGAATTGTTATGTCACTAGTGTGTGTACTTTCACTACCCAAGTTTGTTTAACTCGACAAATAAACTTTGTTTCTAAAATGAAATGTATTCTTACGTAAATTTGGGAATTACAGAAGGGATAATTGTTTCTAAATGTATCGAACTTGCCACCTTTTACTATGTTGTGTAATGAACTTTTTTTTTTGCTAATGTGTGTATCAAACTGCCTAATCCGTTCTATTCAGTGAATGCTAACGTGATTAAGGTTTTTCCGTTAGAGTAAATTACATAAATCGTCCTTGTGGTATAGGCCCAAATTGTAATTTCATCCTCTTTCTCTAAAAAATTCCTCAGGAAGATTTAACAAAGGCAATGTCTAGTCCATTACAACGATCATTTGACAACGTCTAGTCCTTTATCAAAGCAACGTTAGTCTATTTTACATCGCACACCCACCTCCACCAACTCCACCACACCATCGCCCACCACACCGCCACCACTGCCACCACTGCGCCGCCATCGGCCCCCACCCACCCCAACCAACTGCCACCACCAACGCGTCGTTCCGCACCACCCCACCACTCCTGCCACCCAACCACCCACCGCCACACACAACCATCGACGCACCATACACGCACACCACCCACCGCCACAACGCCCACGCCACCACCCACCACTCCACCCTCCCAACCCACTTGCACCACACCGCTTGCCATCGACACCACTACCACCCCGCCACCCACCACCATCGCCCACCCACCAGCACCATCGCCGCCACCACCACGCCACCACCAGCCACCACTTGCCACCACCACCACCTTCACCCACTGGCAACGGTGATGATGGTGGGTGGTGTGTGCCGGTTAGGTGGTGCAAGCGCAGCGATGGAGTTGGTGGCGGTGGGTGGTGGTCGATTGTGGTGGTGGTGGTGGTGGTTTGGTGGCCAATGGACGCGGGTGGCGGTGTGGCGGGTGATGGTGATGGCGGTGGGGTATGGTGTGGCGGTGGTGGGTGTGTACGGCGGTCTGGTACGGTGGCGACAGCAGGTCGGTGGTGGTGGTGTGCGAGTGGTGTGGTGACGGCGGTTGGTCGGTGGAATGGCTTGTCTTTTTTCGAAGGGTGGGGACGGAAGCAGCTACAATGAGGTAAAGCTCGCTCTTTGCTAAAAAAGAGGGTCAGATCCGGCAGTACGGGTTATTTATGTGGTCCAAGGTTCATATGAAAAAAAATTTCCAGGGTTTTCCTGATGTCGTGTAAAACAATTTCGGGTAGGCAGATGGATGCTAGGCTTTTGTGGTGGTAACAGTCCGACGGTGTGCCAATATTTGAGCATTCTTTTTACATATTCGAAACCAAGATCATTAATAGTTTGTATAGGTTGGAAATATAGGTATTTCCGAAATCCTGCAGGAAAAGGAGGAGGTAGGTGTGCCATCTCAGGTGGTGGTTATGTATAGTGTTAACAGATCATATCATCATAATAATATAGGAATTCTGGTGGGCAAAGGCGCGGGTAGTTCGGGACTGAACGTGTATTACGGGTTGGGTGTGTAGTGGCGCAGCATTTGACTTCTTTCGAGAGCGTCCTACAATATGGGGTAAAGGTAAGCCAAAGTGATTTTGCTTTAAAAAATTAAAACGATCTTGAACCCTTTCAGCTCATGTCACGTCGATGGTACTGGCAGAGAAAAGGTCGGCGAAACATCGATCCGGGTATTGTATCGTGTGTGGATTAATATGATGTAAGATGAGAAGATAGAGTAAACATGTTGGTTAAACCGTATTTGAACACGAAAAAAATCATTCTTATCCCGAGTGGTCTATCTATCGAGCGTGAAAGTTCAACAAAGACGGGTCAGATGTGTGCAGTCTTGTTTTCCGGGATAGCAGGCAGCCATGGAGTAACTGTATGCAGTAAAAGAGAGCGGTAGGTGGATGACTCATCGTTATTGAATAGGACCACAGGAAAGCACTAGCCATTCGGTGTCGGTTGAGATTGGGAGGATCCGAAAAGCGTCTGGTCGAATATGGCTTCAATAGTTCGAATACTGGATGCTGCTAAAACGGATAGTGGCGATGCATACGCAAAAGGGAAGGACTATAGAAGTGGGCAGGCAATAGATGCTGGCTGAGAATGTTCGTTAGGTTACATGAAGGACTGGTGCGTAGTAATCCGTTCAGGGTAAACTCAGGGAGAAGAAGTAGATCTGGAGGTGGGTGCCTAGCGATCTTCGAAGGCAAAGAGGTAAAGGAGCGCAAAGATGAACAAAGGTGATTATGATCAGCTAAGCGTCTGGCGAGGACTGTCGCTGGAATAAGAAAGAATGGGTCAATCGTTGTATGAAATAGTTGGGAAGTTAAGTTTGGGTGGGATGATGATGGGTCATGTAGTAAGGTGGCTATTCATTCGAACAAGCTGGAAATTGGGTGTGGTTGTTTAGCTCTGATGTTACTCTGGTGATCTTCAATTCACGGGAATGAAGTAAGGTCTTATCGCAGGTGTTCTCGAGCCAATTTATGTGGAACATTTCATCATGCTTCTTCGATGGAAAGGTTGATTTCGCGTAACGATCGGGCTATTAATTTTGCTAGTTGCTGTTTGGGTTATGAATGCGCTGGACCACTGATGATCAATAAGGAGTGGGTGGGGGGTCGTTGTTTATTTCATCTTACAGTTTTAGTAATGAGCAAACGCCCTACTTTTCCGGGATGGAGATAGAAGATGGCAGCCCTAATGCATGTATTTTCGGATGAGTAACGAAACGGCAGTCAATAAATATTTCAACTTCTTATTTACTGGATATAGTTATGACTTAATACGTCTTCATGCCCTTCTGTTAAGTTGGTNTTCATTACACAACATAGTAAAAGGTGACAAGTTCGATACATTTAGAAACAATTATCCCATTACAGAACTTTCATACAACACCAATTTTTTTTGGTCATATCCAGTCCCTGAAGAATTAGCAACCACATAAAACCGAACCAAACTTGTTTAATAAAAGAAAAATATTTACTTTTCCTTACCTTTAACTCTTTTTTTGTTTGCACTAGATATCTTCAATACCAAAACTAGCTTATATTTCCAATAAATTATCAAAAGACTTTTATGTTACAAGTCAATACAAAACAACAAAATATCAAAAGGGTCCTACTAAATAAACCCAACATCCACTAACAAAACACTTTTTTTTTAAAAAATTAACAATCAAAGTAAAATCAATGTATTGGAAATACAAAAAGTACATTTACTTCGTTAATTATTAAGTTAAAAGAAAAAAGTTACTCCGTAATAATCTACGTACCATTTCTTTGAGCTCATTTATTGCGCGTATTTATTGTCTCAACAAAAGTAAATAGAGCAATGTTTAATATCAGTACACGGAAAACTAGACATACAACATAAGTAGCAAATAATAGATACGACACGGGAAACTAGACATACAACATAAGTAGCAAACACGATACGAGAAACAAGACATTACATATCGGCCCATCTGGGGTTATTTCTCAAAACCTCCCAGCAGTGAACAAACTTGAATCTCTTCCCACCATAGCGATCTTCAAAAGTTCGCATTGCATTCGTGCGACAAACACTGTGATCGTCAGCGGTTGTTTGCCGCAAGTGTTTGTAAATTCCATTGAATACAATACATTCACTGTTGATTCTGCCCCATTTACTCGACACCATTTCTTTGTTTCGATGGGGAGGGCCAGAAAGATGGTTGAAAACGATAACAACCCGGTTCCAAAAACTCCGTTTAAAATAGTGTTTGAATGCTTAAAATTCAAATTTGAATATGAGCGGGATAAATATTTAAAATTCAAATTTGAATATGAGCGGGATAAATATTTAAAATTCAAATTCGAATATGAGCGGGATATATATTTAATAATATAGTGTTTGAATGTTAATTAATGAAATTGTTGAGGGTATAAATTGGAAATTTGTAAAAAGTGGTGTTATTTGGTGTTATGATTTCCTGGTGTTTTTGGGTGTTATGTTATTACGTGCTGAGATGATGTGGCGCTGAGGTGGCACGGTGTTAACACCGTTTCGGTGTTATGACTCCCCATGCTCTTACTACAAGATATTTTGAATATTAATTTCAATTCTTTTGGATTAATTAAAGTATATTTGCCTTTAGGAGGTAGTCAAGTCAAGTTTGGGCATGAAACATTCCATCTTCTTGTAACGTTAGGCATGATGCATTACCTGTTTACCAAGTCAAAAGATTTTCCATGATTTATATCGTCAACCATTTGTTCACGTAATTAAAAAATACCAAGACATTTCATTTCTTGTTCGGTATATACTCCACAGTATTATACTTCATAGAAATAAACAACTACGAATGAAGCAACTGAGTTCAATGGTTTTAGCAATTACAAGTTCATTTTATAAACAAAGTAATTCATTCTTACAAAATGTGGCAGTGTGTCACTCATCCTATTTGAAAATTAATTCCAAG
This sequence comes from Artemisia annua, assembly GCA_014162995.1. Lineage (NCBI taxonomy): Eukaryota > Viridiplantae > Streptophyta > Magnoliopsida > Asterales > Asteraceae > Artemisia > Artemisia annua. The sequence continues at coordinate 66,133 of LBNU01037255.1, read as the reverse complement.
AAGTTAGAAACACAATATATTTGACAATTTAATCGCTAAAAATAAAAATAAAAATAAACACAAACCCGAATCAGACCACTAACAACTTTTCGGTCCAATGTTATTAAGTGGAACTTTGTCACCCGTCTTAGAAGACCCTTTTGGCGTCGTTGCAGACGTCGACGCCTCGCCATTGCCAGAAACAATTCGTGGCGACCTGATGGAGAATGCCCGCGCCAAAAACGAGGGCGCTCTCGACAAGACCCACCGTTCAGACCGGACCACAACCCGGTCTAAACTCTCCAAACGTTTATAAGATTTCCGCCTTCCACTAAGCGCTCCTCCCCCGGTCCTATACCCCTTTTTCGCACTCCCTTCACCCGCCATCCGAACCGTACTTCCTGTCCGGTTTAGTAAAGCCCGGTTCACCACTTGCTTCCGTACGTCTTGGGGCAACCGTAAAGTAAACCGGTCTAAATTTTCACCCGGTTGAACAATTGAATGCCCGGTCGAATGAGATCTAAACTTTCCAAAAAAACTAGGAAATACTAATCCCCGGTTCGGTTTCACACTCTTGTCCCGGTTTAGGGTGTCGGTCAACGTTACCGGTTCTTGTACATTAACTACAGGATCTTCAGTAACGATCGAAATAACATCATCATTTCCTGTAGTTGTACTTTGATGATGCTCATCATTTACCCCAGTACCTAATTCCACGTCACCAGTACCCGTCTGCGAATCTTGTTCCGGAACTGTTCCTGGAACAAGATTCGCACGACAGACAGGACAGGTGACGTGGTTTTCGAACCACGCGTCTATACACTCAGGATGAAAAACATGATCACACTTAGGAATCAGTCTCAAAGTTTCTTCATCCTCGTATTCATTAAGACAAACAGCACACTCCAAAGCACCTTTGCCGATCTTAAGTCCTTTAACTGTTGAGTATACAAACGTAGGAAAGGTCTCGATTACTGATGAATCGAGACCACGGGGCGCCGCAACTGTGCGGCGCATGGAAAAAGCTCTACGAATACTGCCGCCGTTCTCGTTAGCACGGCGGCGGATGTAGATCGAGAAAAAGCCCATTAGAAACAAAGCTGCTACTAATATTACTATTATTGTAATAATTGATGGGTTGAAATTTGCATATGGATATGGACCTGGTGGTGGTGGAGATTGAGCAGTAACATAAGTTACTAATTGGAGTAAAATTAATACTGAAAATGATATTGGTAAATCACTAGCCATGTTTTGTTAATTTTGGGAAGAAATTTAGGGTTATGAAATAATAGGGGATTTGGAACACAAGGACAGTGGTTTACTTTGACTTTTTGAGAAGTGTTTATATATAGGAGTGTGAAAAAGGGGTACTTCAATAATGAGGGTCATACATGGCTGGCTGACCACTTTGGCTGCTTTCATTAGTCTTATTGATCCTTTTTCAATCGGAATGACATACTCTCAAGTTGAGAGAACAACTTGACTCAAGTTTTGTGATTGTGAGCCATTGGATTTGATCCAATGGCTCAAATCAAAATAATTTCTTTTGATTTGAGCCATTAGATCAAATCCAATGGCTTATAATGTCTCAACTTGAGTCAAGTTGATCCTCTCATTCCTTTTTAATCAATGATTCACACCTCTTTTCATTTTTTCAAACAACTCCTACATTAACCAGGGATGACATGTCTGGGAGTAAAAAGGTAGAAAGGTAATGAAAATGAAACAGAGTAAAGGTGGAAAAAAAGTGAAAATATAAGTAAAAGCAAAATACCTCATTCATTTTGGGATAATTGTTTCTAAATGTATCGAACTTGCCACCTTTTACTATGTTGTGTAACGAACTTTTTTTTTGTGCTAATGTGTGTATCAAACTGCTTAATCCATTCTATTCAGTGAATGCTAACGTGATTAAGGTTTTTCCGTTAGAGTAAATTACATAAATCGTCCTTATGGTTAGGCTCAAATTGTAAGTTTCATCATTTTCTCTAAAAAATTCCTAACGGCCGTTTAACAAAGACAATGTTAGTCCATTTACCAACGATCATTTGCAACGTTAGTCCTTTATCAAAGGCAACGTTAGTCTATTTACCATCGCCACCACCCACCTCCACCAACTCCACCCACCACCATCGCCACCACCACACACCGCCACCCACTGCCACCACTGCCGCCGCCATCGCCACCACCCATATAACACCCCCACTTTCAGGTTTGCAGCGGAAGGGTCATGGGGTGCTATATATCGATCACATAGTACAAACATAATAAACAAGTTTCATACAAGAAATATTTAATAAACATAAACCTTAAAAGGTTATTATATTTTACATGAAGTCCCAAAAGTTTACTTCACAAGTTTGAAAGATACATAGATATGCTAATAAAAGTCTTTAACATTTTAGTACATCATAAAAACATTTAAAAACATGAGCCATATTTGATCGATAATCTTTCCTTGCGCGGCCCATCCAAGCTGAGGTACTTACGGACTTGAGGAGACTAAAAACATGCTAAACAGCAACAAATAATGTTGAGTGAATCATAGATTATACATAATCACAAGTGAATAACAAGTATCATTCATCGGGAACAGTATGATCAGTACTTGTCGTTATTAGATTCTATAACATAGAGCTCATGAAACCGAACCTCAACCAATTTATCACTTGCCCCGTAGGGTAATACTCTGCCATTTACCCATATTCTCAATATATATGACCGTTGAAAGATGAGAGCTACTCATTCGGCCAGGCTGGTCAATGCCATATGAATTTATTTATATATAGGTATCTATTTCAATCAATTATTANGAAACACGTAATTTAATCTTTTAATGATATAATATAGATTATGAGTAGTTAAAGAACCGAAGTGAGGATGCTTTTATCATGTAATATTGAACGTTGTTGTGCTCTTCTACCATGAGTCATGAAACGCTTATATATTGGTCAAATCTTGGTAAAATACAACTTGCAGCGCATGATGTACATTTGACTATAATCACGATTCCCATCCTTGCTATTGATTAGGTTAGCCTTTTGGTGCCCTTCATGATTTAGTACAGCATTAAGAAAAGAGCCCATGCTCTTTCTACTCAAATAAGGTGACATTTGGCTAATAGGTCAATAGTAAGAAATCATTGTGGGTACAACTTCATTAAGGGGCATATGGTATTATGTAGCCATCTGTCGGCATTCATCCACATACTACCTGGCCATTCCTCGCCATTTGTCAAACAGCCGTGGTTCCAACCACGGGCGATTGTGTGTGGTATATATATTTTTTAGTGGAAAGGTGGGTAGTTGTCGCATCAGAAACATAACAAGGAAAATGTCGAGTCATCTAAGCCGCCCACCTTTTGGGCTTTTGTAGCGCAAGGAAAATGCCTGATTCTGAGGATATGATCCCCATTTTCAAAACTTTGTACAATTAAGTCAGTCAATACTAATCATTTTCTTTCCCATTATCTAATTTTTAGACCAATTACATGTAATTTGTATATTCTGTGGGGGAAGCTGTCTAAATACATTTTTGATTTTCCAATATGATGTCTAAAAAAGTATGAACTTAACTTTTCATGTTCTTAATCATTTTTTTACAACTAATTATATGATTGGTTTTGATTAAACTCTGACATGGATAATCTAGTTTACTTTATATATTTGGCAAAATTAGCCTGAGATTTTAAAAGCTACTTGAAATGGGTTTATGGAGCTTATGTTTATTCACAAGCTCGCATAAGGTTAGACACAAGCAATTACACAACTTGTTGTATTTTAAGCTTAAACTTGCAGAAATTCCTATGTTCACCGGGTACACACAAGAATATTATTGGTTGTGTACGGCAAATTAGCTGGTGGCTAAAGTTGGTGCCGGAACTTATAGCAGCCAAAGCTTTTGAGATATTTAACTTCTATTTTTGGACATGTTTGACAAAGTAGATAGTTAGAACTTATGAGTGGAAAACAACATACAAGAATATTCAAACAAAAATAATATAACTTGAAGGGTATTAAGGTAATTAACTATTCACAAGCTCATAGCCATTTCAAAAGCTCCTTCAAGTGGCTTCCAAAATAAGAGCTTATAGATTTTGAAAGCTTTAAAATCTTTTGTTGTCAAACAAACATTACGTTAGATGTTAGTTTATTCAAAAAAGCCCAAGCTCCAATAAGCTCTCGCCTATGGACACAAGTCTAGCGCTTACACTATCTAGCAATTACACATTATACCCTTCGCTTGCTTCAAAGCTTCCACTTTGGTGACAAGTTTTACTAAAATCTCGATCTTAACCACCTAATATGAAAATCAACATAAAGAGCTAAATCATGATTCGTGACTATCCCAAAGATTAAGAAAACAAGAGGGTTCTCTTTTGAATTCGAGTAGCGTAAATAGGGATAACTGTTTCTAAATGTATCGAACTTGTCACCTTTTACTATGTTGTGTAATGAACTTTTTTTTTTGCTAATGTGTGTATCAAACTGCCTAATCCGTTCTATTTAGTGAATGCTAACGTGATTAAGGTTTTTCCGTTAGAGTAAATTACATAAATCGTCCTT